>PVKA01025847.1:0-32484 GCA_004027165.1 Ctenomys sociabilis
CCCCCCCCCCCCCATTGCTTACTCTGCCTGGTAGTTTCTTTCTGTTGTTGTTCTTGGAATTGAGGTAATTTTTATCTCTGTCTAGAGTATCTTTTAGTACTCTTTGAAGGTGTGATTTGGTGGTAATGAGTTTTTTCTGTTCTTTGACATGAAAGTATCTTATTTCTCTATTAAGTTTGAAAGATAATATTTCAGTATACATCAATCTGAGTTGGAAGTTATTTTCTTTCAGGACTTGAAATACTTCACTCCGAGCTCTTCTTGACTTAAGGGTTTAAGAAGTCTGCCATGATTCTAATGGGCTTTCCTTTATAGGTAATCTATTTCTCTTTTCTAACAGCTTTTTATATTTTGTTCGCGTACTGAATTTCTGGAATCTTGGTTATTATATGTCTTTTTGTAGCTTTATTTTGGTTATAGCTGTTTGGAGTTTGATATGCTTCATTTAGTTGTATGTCAAATTTTTTATCCATACTTGGGAAGTTTTCTGCCATTATTTCTGTAAAGAGATTTTTTTTTTATGGCATTTATCCTGTCCCCACCTTTCTCATTGACCCCAGTCAATCTTATGTTATTCTTCTTCACTTCATCTTATAGCTGTTGGATTGATTTTTTCATTGTCTCTTGCTATTTATTTATTTATTTTTGAGACGGGGTCTCACTGTGCAGTTCATGCTGGCCTTGAGCTCAGTTTGTAGGCCAGGCTGATTTCAGACTTACAGTGATCCTCTTGCCTCAGCTTCCTGAGTGCTGGCATTAGAGATACATGCCACCATATCCAGCTATCCTTTGCTATTTTAAAGATGTTTTCTTATCATGCTCACTAGCTGCAGTTCTGTCTTCAAGATCTGATACTCTGTCTCACCTCCTTTCAGCCTGTCGTATGTATACTTTCAGTGGAGGTTTTAATGTCTTGGATTTTTGTTTGGATCTGATTCATGGATTCTATTTCTTTCCTATGTTGGGCATTTTTTGTTTGTTTGTTTCCAGCATTTTTCTAAGCTCATCTATTCTTTTATCTGTATCTACTGTAATATATTTGATTTTAAGCATCATGTCTTTTTGCACTTGAGAGATTATTTTCTCTATAAGTCTTTTCCACTTGTGTTTTCAGTCTTGTTGCTCTCATTTCAAAAAGTTTCAGTGTTTGACTCCTACTTTCATCTATCTCATTTTACTCTGTGCTTGGTCTGGGTGGGCAGGGGGTCTAGGGTTGCATTTTCCTTCACATCTTGTCATTTTCTGTTCCTTTTTTTTATGAGCAGAATATATTTATTGAGGGAAAAAAAAGCTCCTGTCCGAGAGAGGAACAGGAGAGGGGCCCCAAACAGGTTATCCCCACATCTCGTCATTTTCTGTTTTCTCTTTTTTATGTTGTTTTCTATGTTGAAGCTTGCCAATTTCATATGATAGGTATCTTTATCACTAGTATTGAGGCTTCCATAGGAGATATCAGTTCTTTAGGGATAGCCTGTAGATAAAGGTGGTTCTTTATAGCTATCCCAAAAACTTATCTTTCCAGTTTCTAAAGAATATTACTATTTTGCTCATAACCAGTTTCTTGAGTACTGAACTGTGGTGATAATTATGACACCATACAATCACAGTATTATCGTACAGGGAGAAAAACTGATTATAACTTGTATGACATCCTAGTTGAAGTATTGTAGTTAGCAGTAACAGAAGTTTCAAGTACAGTTTCACTATTGAGAAATTATGGAAACTATTAATCTGCTACTTCCAGCCACAGGAGCAAAATATATACCATGTACTTGTGTGCAGTAATTTTTCCCTTAGTGGAGTAATTCTACCCTTTTGTGGAGGGAGGAAGGGGTTAAGCTGGGCAGGAGACAGCATAACATGATGAACGAGGTCTAATATAGTACAGTCAAGGCTAGAGGTCATAGGATGGTCACTGGACGTATGAAACTAGGGACACAGGAGCGAAAGAGTGAAATAGAATGGGGAGAAGTAATCAGAAAGGGAAGAGACAGTGTTTACTCACTTGAAAGTTTTAAGAGGTAATTGAAGAAAGAAAGGATTGGTAGAAGAAAACAGATACAAAAGACAAGAAACCTAAACAGTGAAAAAAAGGAAGAAAGAGAATAATAAAAAAAAGAACAGAAAAACAAAAACAAAAATAACCACAAAATACTAAACAAAACATGGCAAAAATCCTACCAGACAGGAAAAGGATAGCCGTCAGACAAGAGAGAATAAAAGTAGTAAAATACTTCTGCTGTTTACAGTATTGTGACAATGTCCAAGTCAGTTCCCAAAAATGTGCCGTGTCCTCTAGCCAAGTTTTCATGGGTATGTGCTGGGTGTAGAGCTGCTCTTGGTCTCTGGATTGGGGGGCTGGGACCAGTCTTCTGTTGATGGAGCTCTCCAGAGCCCGCTGCTGACTCTTGGCTGCTGCTTCATGTACTTTCACATTGCTAGTCTTGCTGATTACTCTGCTCATCAAATATCTGTGTACCAGATTTCACCTGTATCTTGGTGGTCTGGTCTGTAGTAGGTCAATCTTGGAAACAACAAATGCCCACCAAACAAGGAATAAATAAAGAAGATGTGGGGGTTTTATACAATGGAGTAGTACTTAGCCATGAAGAATAAACTTGGGACATTGCTACTAAATGGATGCACCTTAAGTAAATAATATTAAATGTACGTAGTCACTATAGTAGGTACCAAAGAAGCAGAAGGGAATTAGGTCAAAAATTTAATATTTTATTGTGAGTAAAAATATGAGCATAACTAGAAAATTTGATAAAACACTTAAAACTGATTTTATTTCATGTTCTTTAGGTTTCTATATAAAATTTCTGAAACTATTTGTCTGAAATTTTTCAGACAAATGTTCAAAAAAAAAAGAAATCAGTTTACTTCCAACCAAAATGGAGACTAGATTTATGCTTCTGCCTGAAATAGCAACAACAAAAACAGACATAGCATCTGAAACAGTGACTTTCAAGACCCTAGACATCAGGCAAAAAATAAAACAAAAGCCCAGAAAACAATCCTTGAGAAGTGGGAAACAAGTGAGATGAGTTCTGTGAGTATTGTTGTTCACTGTTTTAGAAACAGTAGTTTCCAAACTACTGTTTTGAAGTATAGCTGATAAATCCTAGCATGCTGGGAGGCTGAGAGAGGAGGGGGTAACAGTTCAAGCCCAGCCTGGGCAACTTGACAACTTAGAGATCCTGTCTCAACCTCCTGATAAAGGAAAAGAGAACAGATGGGACAGAAAATCAATACCAAAGTAATAGTCTCACTATAACCATATCCCTGACACTGGTCAAAAGAAAGTGAGAGTGAATCTGTTAATATCAAACAAAGTTATTTAAATATTAATAGAATGAAGAAATTCATTGCACAATGAAAAAGGAATCAGTTCATCAAGAAGACTGTGATAATCCTGCATGTTTATTCAGTAAGTAATTGATCTTCAAATGCATGATTAAAAATAAAACTTAAAGTCAAGTAGACAGTTATAGTTAGAAATTTAAGTACCTGTTTTTTTAATAATTAATAGAATAGGTAGATAGAAAATGAGCAAGTCTGTAGATGACTTCATACCACCATGCAACTTGATGTAATTGGCACTGGTAACCTAGAGCCCTCATTCCCCATGTCAGTAATCAGTCAGAACTGACTGGCAGCTTTTTCTCATAGGCTACTTATTAAGGGTTTTTATGCTATTCCTTTTAGTTTAATCATCACAGTTCTTATTTCATAGCTATCACTATTACCATCACCTTATATAAAGACACTGAGTCACAAAAAAAGGACAGTGTTCAAGTTCACAAAGCTAGAAATTAGAGGAGCTGGTGTTTGAATACAAGTATAACTAACTTATCCTTACTACCTTTTTTATAACATCAAAAATGAACTTTTGAAATATTTCATTTCAGTTGGAAAGTCATTTATGTCTATAAGTGTGTGATGCTGTAGAACCACCAGTATGTTTATTACATTTATTATTTAAGTTGTGCAAGGTTAACACTTTCACAATGGGCCGTAATTCATACATCTTGCTACTTAGTGGTTTGAATCACTAGTGGTACATGCATAACTATGCCCTCAGCTGGCTTTTAATTTTATGAGCAAAAAGACCAATAAAAGTGATTATATCATGTATAGGCCACCTATTAAGACAGTCATGCATCTGCCACCAGTCCATTCAGGCTGGCAGGAACATGTTAAAATTTATATTCATCAATTCCTCTAACATTCCAGATTTACTATAGGTTACTGTCTCATCTTTAGAATGTTAACATTCATTCTCTGTGCTGTCTAAATAGTTTACTGAGAAGGATATTCATTTTAAAAGTGTTTTCCTGTCTAAATAATTTGACATGACTCATTTCCAAGAAAATAACAATCATACCAGATAACAAGGAGTGGCACTGGTGTCTAAAGTTTTCTGGTTTCAAAAGAAATATAAAAATTAATCTTCAGATTGAATAAAAATTGTCTATGGTTTAGATAACAATTTATGTGTTTCATTGAGAAACAAAAGTCTCTTCCCAACAAAGATAGACTTGTATATTCTAGCTGAATAAATATTTACTTTTAGTCTGAAGAGATTAAATTCTTTAATCTGAGACTGTTTGTGTCTGTCTCTATAGCATTGTTATCTGACTAGACCTAGTGTTATCAATTTTCTAAAAATTGGACTATTAAATACATTACACAAGTTAATTGGAATTAAATATTAACTTACACTGTAGGTTGGTGAGAATTTATTGTGTGGGTCATATACCTTACTGTACTAAGAATAGTGTTAACCCTCTCCACTTTAATATAAACTTTAAGATATTGAAGAATCATATAATAAAATGTTTTTGTCTGAAGATTTTGATATTTTTCAGAAAGTGGGATGATAGTACTGCTTAAGAAAATAATTTTTACTATTAATATCTCTGCTGATGAAGAAGAAGCAAAATAACAAAGCAGATAATAGGTAGTAGAGAATGTGATGTCTAACATACTTGGATGAGCTGCTTTCCCTCATCTTTCTCTGTAAAATGAGATAGAAATACATAATTTATAGATCACTCTTGATAGTGATTTCCCTAAATTCCAGAACTATGTAATGGACATTCTATAGATAATTAATATCCTCTCTTTTCCTCATCTTTGTCATTGTTGTCATAATTATTAACCTCAGCAAAATGTATGCTTTTTACTGACACAAAGACTTACTGAAAGGTGACCGTATGTTACAAGCCAAAACTTATGACGTTTTATAAGGAAATGATAGAAAAATATGAGAAATTTATGTGCTTGTTGTATTAGAAAAATATGAGAAATTTATGTGCTTGTTGTATTACAAAACTTTCTTGAATTGAGCACTGTTCACATAGATATAGTTTGAGCCTAAATGTCTTCACTATATATTAATTAAATACCTTTCATTATCATTACAGTCCAGTGAATCATCTGTTTGCATGATCCACAAATACTAAGCTTCAGATTTTAGATCACCTTTAGATTTTAGAACACCATATAGCAAAGTACAATTTAATAATGACCTTGTACATGAAAACATGGAGATCATTGTATACTAGGAGCACTGTATAAAGAGTCAAAAAAAACAAAATTCTTTTATCCCTGAGAATGCTCTGTGACTTTGGTCAAATGATGTCACCTCTTGTTTTTCTCATCACTCAAAGAAGGAAGCTAGGTTATTATCTTTAAGATCTCAAACCAGTTCCTTTCAGTGTGTCTAAAGGGGAAAGCCTCACACAACAAATTTGTCAAGAATAGATTATGGAGCCAGTAGAGGGAGCACACAGCATGAATTTATGTTCAGGTCCTAGGATGCAGGGGAGCTGTTATGTGGTGAAACATTAACTGCAGTCCTTAAAACTGGAAATTATTTCCTACCAGCTTGATTTGAGCTATGATTTTTGTCTTAAAATGGTAACATTTTTCAACTACTGATAGAATTGTATCTTTACAATTATAGTAAAGAGCTATATTTTATTCAGTGGCTATTTATATGGATCATTTAAGTTTATTTTCCAAAGTGTTGAATATATTTTAATAAGAACATTATAACAATTGATATTAGAAGTGTTCTGTTATTTTATAGTAACTCTAATGTTTGAAATCAAAAGTCTTTAAAACTCCATTGTAAGTGATCCATATTTATCTGGCACCCTTGGAAACTATGGAGTTCCACATATTTTCTAGATAGCAAAAATGTGTTTCACTAATGGACTATCTCAAATTTCTTTTGAACCAGAAATCAAACTCAAGACCTCATGCTTGCCCAGCAGCTTGACACTAAGATATACCCCCAGCCAAAAGTGTTTTTTAAGTATTTTGAGTAAAGACATTGCTGTTGCAGACTTTTGGGGGAGTTATTGTTGACTATAAGACCCTGCGCACCAGTGATTCTTGACTTGCAGCATTGTTGATTTGAATATGTGCCATTTACTAAACCATAATGGGTTCCTACATTTGTTTCTCTTTTGCTGTCTTGACATCTTTTCTCTTTTTGGCTACACTGCTCTTAAGTTTTCCCTGTTTATGCTTTCATGTACTGGCTTTTTCTTCTTTTGTTGCCTTATTTATAGATTTAAGTTAAGGATGCTTATTATTGAGCTTCTTGAGAATTATGTGAAATCAAATTAATACAACTTTTAAGATAGACATTAACCTTATAGTTTCCCTTTGGGCCTTGATGGTCTTTGAGGCATGGAACTCTCCTTCTGGTTTGAATTTATGTCATAGGATGGGTGAAAGCGTCTGGCCGTGGAGTTCAGGATGAGTCACGGTGGGTTTCCTCTGAAGTTACTGTAAATATATTTGGTTTTGTGGTTTTTCTAAAAAGTATTTCTAAACTTCAACTTGGGATATTTTATCCACCAACACAGCTAGGAGATTTTAAAAAAAAGGGGGAGGGGAAATAAACCAGGATAACCCATTGGAACCATTGGTATATGCAGGCAGCATAGTGGAAGAGGCTAAAAAGAGGAGAGAAAGACATCTATGCCTTGGAACTTGTGCTTACAGAAGTGGGAAAGTAATAAGCCTGAGCTAGAGAAATGTAAGTGTTAAGTGTTAGTGTAAGTCCAAAGATATTGAAATAAATGAATATCAGGTTTTTGCAGATCTTAGTTTTTTTTTATTAGTAATGAAGCCAGAAATTGAGAAAAGGAACTTAGTAGTAAAGACTTATAATTCCAATTAAGACTTTCTTTCTGTATGGCCCTCCCAGAATTGAATTATATGTACTTAATGTTAAGGTCTAAGCAGAATGAAATCCCAAAGTTCCAGAATCCCAAATTCAGGCTAGCATCTACAAAATATCCTCTTTATACATTGTGTTATAAGTGAGGATATTTCACAAAATTTTCCACATAGCTACCATTATCAGGTTTTCCTGTGACTATCATTGTAAAATATGACATATAGTAAACATCCTTTATTTAGTAGATTTCCCCAGAGAGGAAATTTCTTTATACTTAGGAAGTGCCTTCTGACCCACAATAATAATAACTTAAACTGCCATTGTGGCACCCCTTGTGCCCACTGGGAGATAATTCCTCTTTCCAAGAATATTATCTTATGAAATATTATTTTAATCCTAATTATTGTGATAAATTAGGACATTATATTATGGGACTTATAAAAAAATGGAATCAGTGTGCTACCAGTACACTGGGTAGTTTTCTTAAAGAACTAAGAACAAGTGACAGAAAAAGACAACCTAAGTTCTTTTAAGCCAGAAAAATCTGTTGTTGTTCTTTACAGAATATATTTTTCAAGTAGAAATGAAAAAATGCTATGAAATTTTTCATAAGTTCAATGTCTTTAGAATTATTTCAAAGTGTACCATATGTAAGCTCTTTCATTGTGTTTACTTTGGGATATAGATTTTTAAGTGTATTACCCATGAATAGGTGTAAAGCTAGATTAATATTAGAATTAAAGTTCTTTTGAATTAAATCAGATTACCAATTTAGTTATGCTTGCTAAACAGTATTTCTAACAAATTTAGTCAAAATTAGAAATAACTGCTTTTAAAAATCCCTTTCATATTATGTCTACTCATTAGATGTTTTTCTTAGTGAATTATTTTAAAGTTAAAAACACAGGAGAAATGTGCTTAAAAGATAAAAGTAATTATATTTAATGATAGATTTTCTGTTTCACTCACTTATTTTTTCACTCACTCATGCTTTTGGTAGTATGGTTACTAGATCATGTATTGACAGTACTTATATTTTGCCTATTATTCGGAACCAGCAATAATTGTAACTACATAATATTATGTTAGAAGTTGCTAGTCAAAAAAATAGTTGTTAGTCATCTCTGCTTTTCTTCGGTCTTCCTTAATTGGACTTAAGTTACTGTACTTTAACCTGGTGAGATTTGATTCTTGAATCTCAGCATTTTTAACTTTTTAAATTACTTTAATTTTTTTATTTTAAAGTGAAAAAGACAACCAATGTAAACAATAATACAATATTTCAAAACAAGATAATAGGAAATAAACAATTGTTATTATATTGTATAGTATCTTCAATGTAGTTGCTCAGATTACATGATGTAGGCATGCAAAACTGATGGAACAATATAAGCATAAACTATTCCTTTCAATAAACCAATATTGTTTAATTGTACACTTTACTGTGTTATATGACTAATTATCTTTGGTTCTATGTAGATTTTGGTTATGCAATTATATCATGAAGGGCATACTGAACATTGTAACCATAATCTCAAGTACTTCAAAATAATTTGTATGTTTTTGTAGCAGTAGAATTGCTTTCAGTTACTTCGGACAAGAAGTTTTCTTACTACCTTTTATATGTATATCTTTTGCTTTTAGTTCCTTTTTTTTTCTTTTGTAGTTAGTACAGAGTCTACAGGGTCTCACTACATAGATCTGACTTGTAGTGATCCTCCTGTTTGCAACCTCCCAAGCACTGGCATTACAGGCGCATGCCACCATGCCCAGTTTTAATCGCTGTCTCAGTGCACCCTGAGAGTGGAGCTAGCATGGCAGACCCACAGATCAAACTCCTGGCCTCTGTGTGCTAAGCAGGTGCTTTAATCCTCTGAGCTATTTGGTTTGCCCCAGTTCAAAGTTTTGAAGTGATTGAGTTCTTGTTATAGTGTCAAAATATAGAGCAGTATAGATTGTAATAGATTATATGGCATTCATGCTGATGGACATATCTATTGCCCATACAATTCTTGAAATCTTTGTGTTTAATAAGTCTTGCTTAATAGTCAACAAAAGAGTGATGTTAAAATTTCTTATTTTGTTCTTTGTCTTCTATGTCATAAAATTAACACCAGTTTACCATACATCTTAAATAGAAATGAATTTAGAAGCAGTTTATATATCTAAAAACAATAGCTATGATTATTAAGGCAATGAAATGTGAACAAATTGGCCAGCTTACTCTTTGTGTAAATATTCATGTTCTTAGCAAAGACAATTAGGTAATTATTTCCTTAATTTTTAAGTTGTACTTAATATAAGTTTTTTTTTAGTTTTTGATTTTGCTAAAAATAAACCAGGACCTCTTGTTTCTAATTCTGTAAGGCAGGAATACTGTCATGTTATAATTTCTTTAATGAAATAAGAAAGATAAGAAACTAATCACTTGACTTGTTGAGTACAGAACATTGCCCAAATGTTTGTAATCAAAGCCTTAAAACAATTTATAAAGAAAATGTTTATAGTATATATATATTTTACATAAATAGGTGTATATTTTAAGAGTGACTATGAAGTAAACTATTAAAATAAAATCACACAATTGGATAGAAAAGAAAAAAAAACACTGTGAAGTTTACTCCTCTTTTAGCCTGCAAGTATGAAATAAGTTCATAAAATGAACTTGTTCTGACTTTATGGACTTGATGATTTTTTAAAATTTTATGAAAGGTATTTTAATTCTCAATCTTCTCCTTATTTGCTAGAGCCCTCAGTATCTACCTTCCATTTACTGCCTTTCACTTTGGATTTAAATCTTATCCTTGGCAGTCACTGATGTGTACTTTCTAGGAATAGTCAGCATTTCTATGCTCTTGAGCAGTAGAAATATGGACAAAGGAGGAGTAGCATTGTACCTAAGAGGCTAGTTCAGTGTTTCAGGAGTACTCATCATCTTAAACTGCACCCAGCCATGAGTCAGTGCTTAAAGGACAAAGTTATGTAGTCCATTAGTAGTCATATCAAAAGGCAATGTTAACATTTTTATACCTAGCTACTCTTCCCCCACACACACATACCTTGGTCTTTTTGAGACAGGATCTCACTGTGCTGTTCAGTCTACCTTGAGTTCACTTTGTATACCAGTGTGGTCTTGAACTCACAATGTCTTCTTCTCAGCCTCCCGAGTACTGGGATTACCTGCATCTATAGTCAGGTATTCTTCACAGACAGTGCATATCCTGTAATATGATTCTATCTTCTACGGCAATTTTTTTTAGTCTTTTATCTTTATTCTAGGATTTAGAAAATGGGTAACATTTAGGTCTATATTCACAACTGTTATTTCTATGTTTGGAAGGCATTGCTTAGTGTTTTGTAGTTATTGAGAATGAGATGTCTCATGGCATGCTAATTCTTGAGTTTGTATATGGCCCAATCTCCTTGGACCTTCTTCTGTTTCCAATGTTTTGAAATTCTAGTTATGTGCTATAGATGTGGGGCTTTTCTTGTTTTTATTGTTTTATTGGTGGATTGTCATTCTAGAAAGTTATGTTTTTCAGTTATGAGAACTTCCTTTGAAATAATTCTTTAGTAATGCCTCCTTCCATTTTTCTCTTTAAAAAGAAAAATCCTGTTAGACTTTTGAATAGTTCTAGTGGTTGTTTTCTACTGTTTTCCAGTTTCTTTGTCTTTTGGTCAACTTCTTCAATTTATTTCTTAGCCTTCTATTAAACTTTTTATTATCATATTTCCATTTTCCAAGAATTGTTTTTAGTTCTCTGATACCTCTCTTTGTAGGACCTCTTTGTCTCATTGTTGTAATGCATTTACTTTTCTTTTTAAGCTTCGTAATTTCAATATTTTAGACATTTACTTCTCTTCCATTATCTGTTTTATCTACATTCCTATTTCCTTTCTTGTGTATCATTTTAGTGTCTCTCACTGGTGACCACTGGCAAAAAGTTTATATTGTATTTAAAAGTGAGGCACTGAAGAACAGATTGGAAGTTCTGTGTACTTGAGTTGGGCTTTGATGGCTGCTGGCTTCAGTTAGGGTGCTCTAACTGAGCAGGGTTTTGTTGTTTGTTTTTGAGGAACCCCTAAGTGTCGTCATCCCATGTGTTGTTTTGTCATAATGCTGTTCAGTTTCATCTGAGAGTGATCTTCCAATATTTTTCCTGGGTCTGCAAATCTTTCTGAGGGCATTCTCAGAGTGGACTGCCTGAAGATGTTACTGATTGCCTCCTTTTGGTGTTGTGCTCCATCCCTCACAGGCACTTCTGAGAGTGAACATCATTCTGTTGCAGAGGTGCAGAAAAACATTCATTGGGTTGAGTGGGCCATGTGTAGGAACTAAAAGTCTGAATTTTAAAGTATAAATTTTCAGTCAGGTCTTTCTGTTTTGGACTTCATATTGTACCCCTACTTTGCAGTATCCACTGCTGCTAATATCAATATCTTACTAGAACTGTATAGTCATTTACTATGGCTTTTCCTCCCATGGCTAGTGTAGGTCTCTGAATATTGTCATCTTTTGCTATGGCTTTATAACTAGGGTGTATGTTTATAGTTCCCAGATAACATATCTTTACCTGAATCAAGAACCATAAACCCAACTATCTCTTTGAAACCTCTACTTGGATAACAAGCAGACACTGTAAATTGGCATATCCAAAAGTTAACTCCTGCTGGTCTCCCTGAAGCTCTCCCTCTACAATCCATCCTGTCTTAGTAAAGAGTACATCCCCCGTTCTATATACAGTGAGGTGAAAGATCTTGATCCGTATCCTCTACACTCATCTCAGTACCCCATGTTTGGTCCAGCAACAAGTCATTTTGACTTTGTCATTCTCTTGTTTGTATATTCAGTGAAAATATTGGAGTAGAAAAATTTAAAATGTATGGCAAATGTATTTCTAGATGTTGGTTACTTTTCTCTTGTTGCTGAGACAAAATACCCAACACCCAAATTAAAGGTTTGTATAGCTCACAGTTCATGGAAGTTTCAGTCTGTAATTGGCATGGCACAGGGGCAGCAGAGGACAGCAAAAGCAACAAGAGCAAAAATGAAGGAGAGCAAGCCTTTCTCCCCACCCCCTTACACTGTAAGTGGCTACCCATCTCCCAGGGTGGCTGCACCCGTCTTCCTGCCCTCCTCTTACATGGGATGAGGGTGTTTACAGAGTGAAGATGCTGGCTCCTTACTGAGTTACTTATCAACTATCACATTAGGTAAATGGGTAAGAAGACTCTTCAGTTTTTTTTGCTATTATAGTAAAACTAAGGAGGAAAAGATACTTTGCTAGCTCTAAAACTACCAGGTAGAGAGAAAATTTTCTCTCAGGCTCTCACAGAGAGCAAACTGGTGAAGCATTGGCCGTGACTCATCCACATGGATGACACAGACAAAGGATCTGCAGAATAAGGTACAGGACTACAAGATAAACCCTGAGGGGACTTCACTGACCTCACAAGAAACATAAAGTACATGTGTTGGTATATAGGTCTTGCTCTATCTAGGTCTTAACCATCCAGCAGAAAAGTATAAAAATGAAGTATACATCGTGAGGCCATAATAATAAGTTGAGCTGTAAATGGCTATGGTCGACAACTTCTTTGGATAACTCACTATTGTTGTGGAATGCTGGACTGTGTTGGATTGTGGTGTCGAGTTCAAGCACCTAAGTTAGTTGAATGACAATGGAGTGCCCACCTTTGACAGGTGTAGACAAAGGAAGGGGTATAGAAAGGAAGAATCATGATGTGTGTGTATGCACAGTACAGTTGGGATAGATAACACTTCCATGAGAGGCAAAATTTGCACTAATGGTGGTTGGACAGGATATTATGTCGGCTTCTAGTACTATGGACAACCACTAGGAAAATAATAAGGTAGAAAGTATTAATTATTGAATCTTTGATGTAATTCAGGTATAAAAAATAAGATATGCAAACAGCTACACTCTACCAATAAGAGACATACGGTATAATAATGTTTGTAAGTATAATATCATGTATGCACCTTCTATGATACCAAAACATTATGAAAACAGTTTGCAATGTATTAATTTATCAAATCCATCTTGTCAAGGTATCTTAAAACTGTCTCATTGGTATTTGTACTTCAATAAAACAAACAAACAAAAAAAAGAACAAACTACCAGGTAGTTGTCTAAAACAAAACAAAAAAAAAAAATCAGAAACAAGATAAACTAAATACTGCATTTCTGTTTTGCATGTTATTTAATGAATATTGAGTAACTTTGATGTGCCAAGTATTATTCTAAGCAGGGGGAGTGTGTAGCAGTGAATAAAACATTTGAAAGTCACTGAACGTTTTCTGTAATGGACTTTAATGAGTAAGAACTTTAGGCTTGCCTGTTAGATAGCCTGAGGCACAGCTACTCAACTCTGTCACTGTAATGTGAAAGCAGCCAGAGACTGCTTAACCATAAATGACTGGGCATCCAGTGAGATGTGCACTGGATTTGGTCTGTAGGTTGTAGTTTGCCAGCTTCCACTCTCATGACAGAAATGATAAAAGTATATAAGAAAAGTTCATTGCTTTTAGAAAGTGATGAATTGTTAAGGGAAAAAGTAGTGAGTGTGTAAAGAGTGTGTTCCAGAACAGGACTGTGATTTTAAGCAGAATGACTGTGGTAGACCTCAAGGAAGAAGTGATAGTTAAACAAAGATCTCAAGCTGAGGAAGTAAGTCATGTCAGACTCTTAAGGTATATAAAAAAAGGGTGAGATTTGTTTTACGTATGCTGAGCAGAAAGTAGCTCTCAAGAGACATGCAGAAAATGTTTAGATATATTCTCTTACTTAATTCTTTGTCCTCCAACTGGCCCACACTATCCTTCCTCCTAACACATTGAATTTCCTCCATGACATTGAAATTGGACCATGACCATGGCTGTCTCCAGATTTACAGATTTACAGTCTTCTAACCAGAGAGGAAAACCAGTGAGGAAGTGTCCCGCTGGCTCATTAGATCAGTCTTTCTGACCTGGGGAATGGAGAATTATAATCAGTGTAACCTGTGTTATGAACTTGCTTTATTTAGGAGAACAGTTTCTGTTCCTAAAATAGGAGGTAAGAGTATATGATATCAGCCAGAAAGAATAAAAGTCACCATAATTATAAAATAACTCCAGATAAGATATAATGAAGTAGTGATGAGTCCAGGGTCTAGTCAGATTTCCAAGATGTAAATTCTGGCTTCATTACTTATTGCTAATAGTCCTTGGTAGGCACATTAACCTCTGTAATGCCTTCATTTCTGCAAGTATAATGTGATAATAACAGACTTTCCTCATTAAGCAACTGTATATTAATTTAGTTAGAAAATAACAGCAATGCTTGGCACAGAGCATACTCTCAGTAAGTGACAAGTACCACAGTTTTTATTCCTTACTCACATCCTCATTATACAAAAAGATAACCATCAGGATCCAGTCTAGGAATGTAAAATAGATTTAGCATTTTGTATTCAGCCAGTACAATTTACTGATTTAACAGATATAAAAGGAACCATGTCTCAGTAGATGCCAAAAAGGCATTCAATAAAATTTAATACCTATTTGTGATTTTTAAAACAATACTTAGATAACAATAGAGGAGAATAGAGGAATAGAGGAGAATTTCTTCATCCTAATAAAAGATATAAAAGGAAAATTCAGGGGAAGGATAGGGGATGATGAAAGAACCATAGACAAGAATTAAGATGCATTTTGTATACATACCAACTCCCCATGATAAGTGTAATCATTATGGACTGCAAACGTACTAATAAAAAAAGAACATAGACATGAATGACTAGGTGCTTTTTCCCTAAGAAAATGGCAAAATCCCTGCTCTCAGATTTATTTACCATTGTAAGGGAGGACCTACGGAGTACCATAAGTTAAGAAAGCAAAATTTTAAAAATGAGACTGAAAAAGAATATTTTAAGCTGTCTTTAAAAGTGTATATCTATTTAGGTGTTTGCCTCAAAGATGCACATATGTTTTTAAGAATTCTAAGCTTTAGGAAATAAAACTTGATCTGAGTTTAGCATAGGATAAAACAGTATATAAAAATATTTTGTATTCTTGCTGGGAACAATCAGAAACAGCATTTTAAAGCATTACTACCTATTATACCACAAAAGTGAAATAATGACCTAGGAATAGTGATGAGAAGCTGTGGTCCTATCTTCTTGGGAGACCAAGGCAGAAGATCCCTTGAGTTCATTAAATGTATGTGGAAATGCAGAGGAGCTAGAGTAGCCAAAAGCTGTTTGACAAAGCCTAAATCTGGAGGATGCAGAGTACCTGATTTTATGGTTTATTATAAAGCCAGACCAGTCAAGACAGTATGGTACTGTATTTGGAATAATAGACCAATGGAATGTAGCAGAGGAACTAAGGTAATTCAAGAGAGAATAATCTTTTCAACTGATAATGCTGGAGCAATTCAGTAGCCATATACAAAAATAGGTAAGGGAACCCAAACCAACAAAATGAACCTTGACTTGCAATAATGTAATTCAAAATGAATCATAAAGAGTAAATCTGTAAAACTTCTAGAAGAAAGTATAAGTGAAAATCTTTGAGATTTGGAGTTTGGCACTATATATGTATAAAAAACTTAAAGTTTGGTTAAGTCGGACTTAATCAGACTTCTTAAAATGAAATAAAGAGACAACTCAATCTCCCACCCTACCCAGGAGGCAGACTACATTATATTTACAAAAATATATATCTGGGGCTGGGGAGATGGCTCAGTGGAATAAGCACTTCCCTGGCAAGCAGTGCTATTTTTAAGTGGACAAAGGTTTCCAATAGATTTCCTAAGAAAACATTGACACAAGAAAACTGTTAGGAAATACAAATAAAAATAGGGAAAATCTACTTACTTCATGTCCCCAAGAATGACTGAAATGAAAAAAGACTAAAATACCAAGTGAAATCAAGAAGAATGTGGAACATTTTGGCAGTTTCTTAAAAAGTTAAATAAATAGCATACAATGCGACAATTCCATTCCTAGGGTTATTTAAGAGAAATGAAAGTATATGTTATACAAAAACTTTATGAGTAAGAAAATAGAAGAAATTGAGGTACACCTCAATTTCCACCTTAGTAGTGGAAAACTACTAAGCAATAAAAGAATGAATTATGGACAGACAACACAATATGGATATATTTGAAAAGCACCATGCTGAGTGATAGAAGGCAGATGCAAGAAAGTGTGGATGGAATGATCTTGTTTACCTGAAACTAGACAAGGTGAAACCATAGTGAGGGGAAGCAGATCACTGGTTGTGCTCTGGGAGGCTGAGGCAGGAGGATCCCAAGTGGTCCATTCTGAGCCCATTACCTAACAACTTAGTGAGGCTTTGTCTCAAAAGAAGGGCTGGGGATGTACCTCAAAATAAAGGCCCTGGATTCAATTCTCAAATGCTGGAAAAGGGGGGGGGGGAGCATTTGGGGAAGCAGATATGAAATGGTGTAGTATCTACTTCACCTAATTATTTGATTATTTTATTACTCACTCAATAAGTACCATATGTATGAGAGTTACTGTTTTCTCTTCCCAAAACCATCCCCACCATTCAGCTTTTCTGTGTTATGTTGATTATCTGTCCCTCAGTCACTTTTTTCTAAGTTAGAGACATCATTCCTGTCTTTCACTTTGCTTGTTACCTTTTTCTTCTAAATAGCTCTTACTTGTTTTAATTCAGGACCTCATCTCTTATTTTGGAAAATAATGCTTTTTGAAGGCTCTCTATTTCCACTTCCATTCTCTAATCAGGAGAGAAATCTTTCTAAAATAAATATAATTGCAGTGATATCTCTTTAGTCAGGTGGTGGTTTTCAAACTTTGGCTCTGAGCCCTGGGATGCTATGGTAGGGACATAATGGCTACCATGAAATGGGAGCACACAGATAATAAGGATGCAGATGCATAAGAAGTTGCTGCCACCCTTCCTGCAACCCATGTTCCCACCCTGCACCTGAATACCAACCACAGAGGCCTCATGTTTGATGCTTCCTCGTACTGCAGTCCTGCAGTCACAGAACAACCCTGGCTTGCAAGATGAAGTCCAGGTTCTACATTAGACATAGGCGGTTCTTTATGAACTCCCCTGCCTACCGCAGCAATGTTGCCATGTTTGGCCATGTCCTCAACACTGGCTGCACATGAATAGTGCTGTCTCTACACCAGCAGCACTCAGGATTCTTGACCTCCCCTTTTGTTCTTTTCTCCATGCAGATTACTTTTTCCATTGCCTAAGTTGCTTAGACAACTCCCAGTTATGATCTAAGTTATGCGCAGGCATCATCACTAGAAATATTCTCCTGTTCTAACCTCACCTACAGATAGGTAGCTTTCAACAGTGTCCTCATAACCTGGCACATCCAGTACAGAGCCACATCCTCTGTGAGTATGGTGCTTCTGGGAGGGCAGGGCAGAGACTGCTCCTTGGACCTGCTGTGATAGTTAAGGCAGTTATCATACTACCTGGTGCATAGTGTGCCCTTGAAAAATATTTTGCTGATTTTCTACATTAACTAGGTGAACCACTTAAGTTGATATATAAAGCCTTTTAAATCTGGCACCTGCTATCTTGCCAGCCTGCAAGCTTGTAGATGTTCTCCAGCCTTAGTTATAGATAGGCCCCTGAAGTGTCTTAATTGACTTTCTATACTGTTGCACTTTTTCTCCCCCTTGTGCTTTTCCAGTTATTAGGAAGCTATTAGGATCCTAACCTCCAAGGGTATAGTCACATTTGATTTTCTCTGTGGAATGTGCCTAACCTTCCTCTGGATCTAAATAGCACTCTCTTTAAGATCCACAACATTCTCTGATTTCAGGATTGTAGACTTTTTTTCTTATTCCATTAGACTTGAGCTCCTTAGGGACAAGGAACCATGTCTCTTTCATCATTTTCCATTAGCTTCTCAAGTCTGTATAAAGCCCAGGACTTTTGATGTGTGCCATGAGTGGCCCTTCACAGTCTGCCTTCAAACTGTCTTCATTCTGGTCTCATCTCCTGTCACCATCTGTGCACCCTCAGCCGGCAGCCATTTGCTCCAGCTTGTGATCTTCTCAGCGTGTCCCAGTTTGGACTGACCACACATACTCTATTTACATGTAGCTTTCTTTTGTGAAATGTCATCTATTGGCAGGGGCTCTGTTTTCTTCAGGATAGCATGTTCTTTTATCAGACTTTTAAAATGCATATAATATTTCGGGCACATAGAAAAAATAAAGAGTAATATCAACTTCCTTGTATGTATCCAGTGGTAAGGAGACCAGGGGATCTCATTTGATTCCCTATTTCTACTCCTTGATCCTATTTTCTTTCCTCTTTCTTCACAAAATAGTGACTATTCTAAATGTAGAGTTTATTGTTCCATATATATTTTATTCACATGTTTTATCTGTAAAATTCATCACATTGTATACCTGAAAACATGATCACTTCTTTCACATTCCATAAGAATCCCTGCTTTTCATTAGCATTGCTCTGGAGGCTTATCCATATTAATACATCTAGCTTTAAATCATTTTAAATTGCTACATGGTTATTTCATGGTATGACTATCCTACAGTCTATTTACTCATTGTGTCTTGGATCACTGTTTGGGTTATGTTCAGTTTTGTCATTGTTAACCCAAGTTATAATGAATATTCTTGTGTTTAAGAACTAGATATTTTCTAAAAAAGTCTGAATGTTAAGCACACTTGAAGGTCAGCTTCACCTCTTTTTTAACCAGGTTTACCTTTTTACATGCAAAATCATGTCTATACTACTTCCTCTAACTGACACAAGCTAGGGCTAAATACTTTCATGCAGAGCTTAAAGCAAAAGTAACTTTTTTCACTCAGCAGTTTGCAAGTCATGTCTCATAAATTTAAGTCATTTGCCTTAAAGAATGTTAAATGAAAGCCAAAATTAGAACTTAAAAAAAATAAAACCTTTGAAACACTAACTATAAGAACTGAGGAAACAGCCTATTAACTTGTATAAGGATAACAATTTAAGAATGGAAATTGTTTCTCATTCATGATAGAAACTTGGAAATGACCTCAGTTATCTATTCTTACACAGACGTTGTTAAAGATGGCTGGAGGTGTACTGAACATTGTTACTCTTCTACAATCTTGTTTTGAAATTTTAAACTGTAGTTTTTATTGTTTTTCTTCTCTTTAAAATAAAAAATTTTGAATTGTATCTCAATATTGGACTAGCACTTTGAAAAAGTCATTTATCTTTTTCTCATTTATTTGATCAACACTGTAATCAGCAACACTTGATTAGAGTTGCAGAGTGCAAGGCATGTTATCTTTTATTATCAAATAAAAGTTTAAAAACAATATGAAACAGATAGCTCAAAGCAATATCCACAGGTTCTTGGGGTATACTGTTTCAACATTTGATACCCTTAATAAGTTGTCTACTGTACTTGGCTGAAATACCTTATGTTTCAGTAGAAGTTCACTTCCTTTGTTTGGTCTCCTACTAGTAACAAAAACAGATTGTTAGTATTCTCTTATAAAATAAATAAACAAACTTGCTTTTCTTTTCCAAAGGAGTATTTCACATATTTTCCTGGCATTTTTAAGACACATGGTAATTTTCTCCAATTGATGATCAGTGTTACCATAGATTATTTTTATTGTTTTCTGAAGGCACACTAATAAGAGAGACAGATAAGACTAATTATCCTAACTGTAGTGAGCCCATAAGGCTGAGTTACTATTTCTTTATAAACTTAACAAAATGCATTGCTTTGTCTCTTCCTCTTATTTATAAGAAGCTCTCATGTTCAAGACATTTTTGTTACTGTGCCTTTTTGTTGGTCATCCAGTTTATGCCTCTTGAATCTTGCCATATCCTGTGCTGGAACTGCTCATCAAATTTCTTTTAGCCACAAAAGTTGTGAAATTCCATTTATGACAGAAAATGTATTGCACTCAATTAGAATCATTTGATTTCTTTATGCATTTCCACATGAACATGGAATCCAAAATACTATCTTTCCCTTTGTATCTCTTGAAAAATAATGTGTATATCTTAAAGTATATATCCAGGATGTAACCATTTACTCTTCTACACATCACCTTTATTTCAATGAATTTATCGCAGAGTCTCAGGCCAGGGAGATGGCTCAGTAGAATAAGCAAAAGGACCTGAGTTCAAACCCTGGTTCTGCCAGAAACAAAAGGAGTCCAAGCTTTGCACTCAGATTCATATCCTAGAGTCTTAGTTCTGTTAAAAATTATTTTTAAAGGTATTGATTATTCTGCTGTTTATAATACAAAAAGCTGAAAATAATTGCAGTTATTTTTGTCTTTGTCTATTTGAGAAAGGGTCTTGCTGTGTAGTTCAGTCTCACCTTGAATTCAATCATGTAGTCCAGGCTGGCCTTGAACTGGGTGCTATCTTCATACCTCAGCTGCCCAAGTGCTAAGATTATAGGCATGCACCACCACACCTAGTCAGATTATAATTATCAATAAATAATGGGCTAAATTAGTTGTAGTGTATGCCCCAAGGTTTAGCTGGCCCTCAGTAACTTTTGTTTTTGTTTTTTTTTTTAATTTTATTGAGAAACAAATAGCAATGAGACAGTTTCAAAACCAATTAGTAGGATAGCTTCAATAATTAATACATTGCATATTGTTGTCTTTATGGTTATTCAGTGTACAGCAGACATGATATCCTGTCTACAGAGTATTAGAACAAATCTTTCTATTCACTGAAGTAAGAGAATGTAGCTGTGTATCTATCCTAACTTTTGAATGTGCAAATACAAAATGATCGTTCATTTGTATCCCCTTTTTTTGTTTAGTTTTGTCAGAGAAGGGTATTCCATTGTCATTTAAATATTATAGGTGCATGAATTCAGCAAAATATTCCAATATAGTCCAATAGTCCATAATAATAGTGGGTTTTCTGTAAGACTGGCAGTGTCAGAAGTTGTTGACTTGAGCCTTTCCAGCTCAGCATATTTTATTTTGTTTTATTGAGATGGAGTCTCACTATATAGTTCAGACCAGCCTTGGACTCACTGTGCAGCCCAGGCTACCCTCAAACTCATGTTATTCCTCCTGTCTCAGTCTCCCACATGCTGGAGAATACAGGTGTACATCACCACACTTATCCTGGCCCTCAATAAGTGTTGACTGTATAAAGAAATTTATTATTACTTGGAAAAGTACAAAGTACAAAATAGTTTAAATACTTTGTACAGTTTTAAAAATGGATATATACATCCAGTATATATTGATGTATATGCCTTGATACATATAACATTTCCAGGGTCACATAATAAACTCGTAATTTAATTACCATGGGTATAGTATTGAGTGAAAAGCCTGGTGTTTATTTTTTAGACTTTTAAGTGGAAAAATAAAACAAAGTAAAGCCTTGAATGAAGACCCAGACAAATAAAATAATTGGGGAAAAAAAAAATGCCTGTACCTTCCTAGATTATTTCCTCCATCTTTGTATAGTACTTCCCCTCCAGACTTCACTATCTTCTAATTTTTGCCTCTGTTCTTTGCTGTTCAAAAGGCCCTCTGTTCTCTTTCATAAATCATTCTGTTCAAAACTAAGGCCTGCATAGTGGCCCATTCCTGCAGTCCAGGCACTTGAGAGGCTGAAATAGGAGATCACCATGAATTTCAGGCCAGCTTGTGCTACATAGTGAGTTGAAGACCAGACTGAACTACATGGCCAGATCCTGTCTTTAAAAAAAAAAAAAAAAAGAAAAAACCTAGAACCAAACAAATAAATGTAAAAAGAGGACTAACTCCTTCATGAAACTTTACTGGACTTCCATTTCATAGAAATCTGTCTTTTAAGTACATGTGTAGTATATATTTAGTTCCATATGGTCTATGAATCTGTAATTAATTTTATATAATCAATTTTTATTATGTATTTTGTTAGTATATGTTTGTAGCGCTTAATAATTGTGTTCCTTGGGAAGTTAGTCAATGTACATGGCAAATCTCTTTCCCTTCCCCTCTCTTTTTTCCTCCCTCCATCTCTTGATCCTCTTCCTATATGCAAAAATTTATCCATTTCCTATTATTTTTATATTTTCCTCTTCGTCTCTATGTTGGGTTCCTCATATAGGAGAACCATATAGTATTGAAGATGATTTATTTCACTTAATATTTAAGGTGCATGCATTTTCCTACAGATGACTCAAGTTTATCTTTCCTTTTATTAGAGCACTACATTTCGTACAAATACCACATTTTCTTTACCCACTCTTCTGTTGATGAATGAATAGGCCACTTCTAAGATTTAGATATTGTAATGGTTTATTCATCAGACAAATGACTCTTATCTAGAACATAAAAGAACTTTTTAAAATCAGACCTTCAAAATTCAAAGAATCCAAAATGGGCATCTAAGATAAATGTACACTTCATAAATGAAGAGATACAATAAATAAATAAATACATACATACATACATACATACATGCATACATACAAATGGTAAATAAGTATTTTTAAAAATATTCAACATCATTAGTCGTGCAAGAGATGTAAATAATAATAATGCTAAGATACAATATCATGCCAGAAAGAATGACTGTCATCAAGAAGTCAACTATAACAAATGTTGGAGAAGCAGTGGCGAAAAATGAACCCTTCTTCACTATTGGTGGGAGTGTAGGCTGATACAACCATTATGGAAATCAGTATGGAGCTTGCTCAAAAAGCTAGGATTGAAACTCCCATTCCAGCCAGCTATTCCCCTCCTACGTATTTTTCAGAACAACTGAAATCAGCGTAGCACAGTGATGTAGGTACACCCATGTTTGTAGGGTTACAGTTTGTAATAGCTAAATCGTGGAAGCAACCCAGATGTCCATCATGGGAGAGACGGATAAAAAAGATGTGATCTTTTTACACAATGGAGTATTACTTAGCTACAAATAAGATAAATTATTTGTAAGATGGATGGAACTAGAGACCATATTGGTAAGTGAAATAAATCAGACCCACATGTGCAAACATCATATTGTGTCACCAGTATGAGAACCTGAAAGAGTAAATAAAATCTGAGAAGTACAATTGATGTTATGAAAGGGAAAGTATTTGTTCAATGGGAAGGAAAAACTGAGATGAGAATAGTTGTACTGCTGATTTCTGCTGGTCTTTTTGAAAGGAACAGTTAATGCTTAACTTTTTTTTTCTTTTTAATCTCTTGCAACTTTTTTATTGTTGTTTTGTTTTAAACCATTTTTGCACATTTATGTCTGGTAACCTAAACCATTAATTTGAGAGTAATATCATACAATACAGCAACCACTATTGAATTCCTATTACTTTGTTTAGTGCAATTTTGTATTGCTTCTAATGCTTTTTTAAATTACTATTTTGGATTCTTTCAAAAATAATAATAAAAGATTTAGTTGTCATGAATAATGTTGCTATAAACATGGATGTGCACATATCCCTGTAATGTGGTATCTTTTAACTCTTTCTGTAAGATACCTAACAGGAGAAGTTACATCCAATGGAATTTCTTGTTGTACTTTTTTGAGGAATCCCATACTAATTTCCTTAATGGTTAAATTAGTTTACCTTCCCCCCAACAATGTAGAACTCCCTCCATCCTGCAGCCTTGCCCAACATTTATTGTTATCCAGTTTCTTTTTTGTTTTGTTTTGTAGTTTTAATGTAATTTCTTGATTGATAACCATTCTTTCTGGAGTGAGATGGAATATCAGTATTGTTTTGATTTAAATTTTTTCCAATGACGACCAATGTTGAACATTGTTTCATGTATTTTTTGGCCATTTGTACTTATTCTTCTGAAAACTGTGTTCCTTTTGGTCACCTTTTTTTTTTTTTTTTTTTTTTTTTTTTTTTTTTTTTTTTTTTTTTTTTTTTTTTTTTTTTTTTTTTTTTTTTTTTTTTTTTTTTTTTTTTTTTTTTTTTTTTTTTTTTTTTTTTTTTTTTTTTTTTTTTTTTTTTTTTTTTTTTTTTTTTTTTTTTTTTTTTTTTTTTTTGAGGACATCTAAATTTTTTGTTGTTTAAAATCAGACCTTCAAAATTCAAATTGTTGTTGTTGTTTATATGTTATAGGTATTAGTCTGCTGTCCAAAGGATATCTGAAAAATATTTTTTTCTCTTTTCTGTAGATTGTCTCTTCACTCAGTTGTTTCCTTTACTGTGCAGAAACTTTTAAATTTCATATGATCACATTTATTGATTCTTGGAATTGTTTTTTGTGCCTCTGAGGTTCTGTTCAGAAAGTTCTTGCCTGTACCTTTGACTCCAAGAGTTTTACCTATTTTATATTTCAAAAGATAGTGCTTCCATTTTAATTAGTGTTTTGAACTCTTTTATTTTAGTTTCATACATTGTGAGAGATATAGACCTATATTCAGTCTTCTGAATCTGGAATAGCCAGGTACCATTTTTAAAGGCTGTATTTCCTTCAGTGTAAATTTTCAACCCTTTTGTCAAAGTTCAGGTAGCTGAATGTGCCTGGAGCTGTTTCTTCGTTCTCTGTTCTGTCCCATTGATCCACATGCTTAATTTTTTGCCAACATAATGCTGTTTTGTTGTTAATGTTTGTAACTGCAACTTTGTAGTATAACTTGATGTTGAGGATTGTGATTCTGCCTGGCTTGCACTTGTTGACCAGGACTGCTTTTACTATTCTAGGTCTCTCCTGGTTCCATATAAATTTTAGGGTTGTTTTCTCTAGTTCTCTAAGGAATGCTATTTGGATTTTGATTTGAGATTTATTCAAACTATGTATCTGTTTTGGAAATGTGGCCATTTTTACAGTGTTGTTTCTGCCTATGCAAAAACAGGGAAATTGTTTCACTTTCTGATGTCCTCTTTGATCTTCTTTTTCAGAGTAGTCTTCCTTGTAGAGAGCTTTCATTTACTTGCTCAGATTAATTCCTAAATTTTTAATTTTAGCTCTAACTCATAAGTTATGAGCCAGGAAAGCCAGACTGCTTTATTCTTTTATCTGCATTATGGTCCATCTCTCTAACTTCTTAGTAGTTTTTAGTTTTTCTATCAGTTCCTTCCTGAATACCAGTGAACTATTGCTCCTTTCGTCTTCACTGAGTTGTTATTTTTCAGTGTCTAGATTCCAGATCTCGGAGAGGCTGCATTTTGCTGTTGATCACCAATACACCATTTTCCCCTCTCTTCTTTTTTGTTTTAATTTTTGCTATGTTTGAGTCATAGTCTCTATATAGCACCTATCATTATCAATAAGTGCTTTAAAGAACTTTTATCTTTGATAATGTTAGTTAAAACTTAATCTGGGGTTAAGGAAGTGGCTTTGCAGTAGACTGCTTGCTTAGCATGTGGGAAGCCCAGTACTATCAAAAACAATGACAGAAACTCTTAATCTAGAAACACTGAGGAAATGACTTGGTGGAAAGCTTGCTTAATATGCACAAGGCCATGGACTCAATCTCCAAGTACTGGGGGGGAGGGGTAGAAGAAATTATATTTATGTCTGTATGCATGTGTGTGCACATCTGCATCTGTGTATAAGTACGTATGTTTGAAATATCATTTTTTTAAGAAATAAGGACATAAAGCTATAGCATAGAAGCACAGTCTATGAATTACACTAGAGAAATAGTCTGTTTAACCCAATGCATGCTTAAAAGATGAGAAAATTAAGATATACAAACTCAAGCAGTTCCTAATATGTTACAGTGTGAGATATAAATTTGGTTCATGTCCAGTGTTTTCTCAGATGCTCTCCATTGTTTTCTCCAATACGGTAATCTTTTGAAAATATATCCTGTGTTTGAAATACAATTTTATGCTGTCAGTCTTTTTTAGAATGCTTATTATTTAAACATCCTTTTCACTTTTGTTATATAAGCAGTATTCTTAATCTTGATGATAAGTATGAAAAAATTATTTGCAAGTAGATTTAGAATAATTAACATGCTGTAAAACTATAATTCTATAGTAGGTCAAGAAACAGTAACAGTTGTCTTCATGTAATTAGGACTTTACTTTCTCTTTTTTCAGTTTGTTTTCTTTGCTATCTAAAAAACACAACAAAGTTCTGGAACAAGCCACACAGTCCTTGAGAGGTTCCCTGAGTCCCAGTGATGTTCCTCTCCCAGATTATGTAAGTAGTTATCTTATTGATAACAGTTTTCATTTTATTGTTAAATTTATAAATAACAATACCTCTCAAAATCTTTGCCTTTAGAAACTTCTACTATGCAAATAAAGAAATGAGGTCTCCAGAGAAGTTTTGTAATGATTATTGTCAAACGGTTGAGGAAGAACAACCCTGAAGTAATAGTTATTATTAATTAGGCACCCTTATGTCTGAGTCAAGAAACCCATTCAAACTAATTCCACAAAAAATAAAGGGAGGGATTTTATAGGAAGTGTACAAAGATTTCTCACTAAATTCAGTGGAAGGTGGGGGTGGGGAATACACCTGGATTTCATAGAGAATTATAACCTGAAATTGAAACATGATGAGGTTTAGGAATATTTTGTTACTGAGGTCCATTTTGTTTCTTTTCTTCTTTACAAAATTTACTTTTCTTTTCTAATCAGGTTTTATTGGTGCATTTTATATATACATAATGATCACATTCATCATAGTGAATTTGTAATTTCTTTGTTTTTTTCCATTCCCCTACACTCCTCTAAACCCCTCCTCCTCTCCTCATTTATAATAGTTTTGTTTCCATTTTTTCATTCTTTTTTTCTCTCTCTCTTTTTTTTCCATTCCTTCCTTTTCTTTCTCCCTCTTCAGTGCCCCTCCCCATCTGGACATTGTCTTCCTATCTCTCAATACCTATTATTTGTACATTTTGGTCCTTATTTGTACTTTTGGTTTCTCATACCAGAGAAACATGGTATTTACATGTGTGTGTCCAGTTGATTTCACCTAAGAGTGTACTCTCAAGGTATATCCATTTACCTAGAAATGTTTTAAGGTTATCCTTCTTTATAGCAGAGTTGGACTCCATTGTATCAGAAAAGCCACATCTTGCTCTATTTACCAGTTGATGGGCACTTGGGTTGTTTCCAAGATTTGGCTATTACAGACTGTGTCACTATAAACAAGGGTGTGCATATATCACTATGATATGATGCTTTTAATTCTGTTTTGTTTCTGATCTTTGCTCTCTATTTTGCTTCTATTTATTTTTATGTTGTGCATTACCAGCCAGGTTTCTTCCTTTCCTCACTTGGGTGTAAGATAGAAACCCCAACTCTTAACTTTTTCTTGCTCACCCAAAACATGTCTGGTGATACGAGTGAGTATCCTTAGATAGCCCATCAGTCTTGAAGTCCCAGTTGTCGTTCATAGGAAAGAGAATCCACTTGACTGCTGTCTTACTAATATGGGACTCTAGATTTATCAGGCATGGTCAGAAAAGTAGTATTTATTTATTCATTTATGTATATATATATATATATATATTTGGTACAGGGTCTCACTACTCAGCTCAGATTCAGTGATCCTCTTGTCTCAGCCTCCTCAGCATTGGATTACAGGTGTGCGCCACCATGTCTGGTTTCAGTGGCCAGCATGGCATGTCAATGGTTCCCAGCTGGCATGGCATGTGGTATACCAGAGATCAAACTCCAATCCTTGCACTTGCCAGGCAGGTGTTTCGACTTTCAAGCTATCTTCCCAACCCGGTTTCACTTACTTTAAAGATAATTCCTCACTACCACTTGAGCTTGGAAGATGCTGATAGAGTACAATACAAGCAATACAAGATGAGCCTTGTACGATAATAGGAAAAAGGGTGCATTATGAGTCCCTTTAGAACAGGGCAACTGTCTGTGACATTTCTTAGATTTTGGAACATGGCTTAAGTGAGGGTACTAAAAATTGTCTTGCTACAGAAGTTGTTTATGAAATTTTAGTTGAGGTCTCACTTTAGTAAGTTGATATTTAGAGAATTTATTAGAGAACTTTAAATTCAGTATTTGAAGTGGCAGTGTGTACCAGACAGTTGAAAAGTTGTTTTGTTTGTTTCCTGCAGTTTGTTTCATATCTAAATAGTTGTGCTATAGCGGACTGGGAACAGCATCCAGACCAGATATCAGTCACTAATAAACAAAGACAGCTGTGTGTAGCTGTAGCTGGACTGCTATTTTTCTTGTTTTTATTTATCATGTATGTGTGTCTTCATGTATGCTATACAGAATTTCTCATCCTACTAAGATATTAGGTTTATATTTTCAAGAAGTATTTTTAAGACTTTCTTACTAAGAACATTCTGAATTTTTTTAGAAATCAGTTTAACAGCTCACTTAATTCAGTACTTAGTTTAACTTCAGATGAGGAAAAAAATCTCTTTCTAATACCTCTTTGGAGATCTCTGGTGAAACAAGATGGCAATGGGAAATTGTGTTATAAAGAACTTGATTTGTCTGTGGGATTTTGTTTTTTTTTTCTTTTTATGTATTTAGTATAGGGTCTCGCTATACAGATCAGACTCGTAGTGATTCTCCTTTTTTCGGCCTCCCAAGCACTGGGATTACAGGGTCACACTACCACGCCCAGTCTCATTCGCCATCTCAATGCGCCCCAGGGGCAAGGCCAGTAGGGCACATGATGAAACTCCTGGTCCCTGCGTCTGCCTTAGAAGGTGCTTTAATCCACTGAGCTACCTGTCTGGCCCTGGTTCATCTTTGTTCTGTTACCTTTATATGATTCTTATTTAATTCATGTAATAGTTTTATCACTTACTCCACAAAAAGTGTTCAGTTTATAAGGTAAACTGAAGTCTCCCAAGCCATATTTGTCCATAATCAGAAAACCATAAAACTGATATTTCTTAGAGAAAAATACATTATATTTAATGGTATTTGCCAATCATGAGATGATTATACAGTGATAGGACAGTTTGGATTTACTGCTTTTCTTCTTTTTTTTTGAGACAGTCTCAAAAGTTCAGGCTAGCCTTGAACTTGTAGTGACCCTCCTGCCTCAGCCTCCCAAGTGCTGGGGTAACAGGCTTGACAGTTTGAATTTCTCATAGACATTTGAAAAGGCAAAAGATTTATATGACCTGAAGAGAAACCACAGAGTTCTCATAGACATTTGAATGTTATTACAGAACTTTACAGTTTTTAGAATCATTATTAGACTATTTTCTTCTTTCATGATCTTTCTTTTTGTGGCTGGTTCAGTCTACTCTGGGGGCAGGACTGGTGTGGCCTGTGGTACCAGGGATCAAACCATGGTCCCTGCATGCTTACTTAAGCAGGCATTTCAGACCACTGACCTTTCTTGCTGGCCCTTATATGATATTTTTACAAAATAAAAATTAAATTTATTGAAGTATCTGGTCCCTAGGAATACTAGAAAAAATCTTTCTGAAATCTATTTTTAACACTTCTTATTATTTTAACTTTCATTTGTATGAAACTTGGAAATCATAGTATTTTCCAAAACAAGAACTTTTCTTCTTAATTCAATGAATAGAAAGATTTGCTGTAATAGTGTTTGTGGACAGGATATCATGTCTGCATCTTATACTATGAATGACCACTAAGACAACAATATGCAATGTATTAATTATTGAAACTGTCCTAATTGGTTTTGAAACTGTCTAATTGCTATTTGTTAATAAAATTATTTTTTAAAAAAACAAGTAGTTTCATAAACTTGAGTTTTGCTGCCTTTAGCATTAATTGAAGAAGATGATTACCACCATCTCTTGGTAGTACTGATGGTAACTTTGATGCATTCCCTCTGCCTCAGATCTGAAAAGTGATTATAGAAAACATCAGTAATTTTAATAATAAGCATGATAACGTCCTCATCTGTCATGATGACTCAATCTTCTTTCAGTCACTTTGCTCACAATACTATATACATGATTGACACATTTGAAATCACTCTTCTTTTCCTCTTTTAAATTAGTAATTATCCAAGAAAAATGAATATTTTCCTTCTTTTTAAATTTTATTTTTGATTGTGTCCTTGCCAGCCACCACATAAAATTTTCTATCATGAACTAATACTTTAGACCACTTGTTCATAAAAGATGAAAAAGGGTCTTAATGTAGTCATGTATTCCCAGATGTAGAGTTTTTGTACAAAGACTGAACAAACTATATTAACAAAGAGTTTGAATAAGTGCTTAGAAATGGTGGTTTTCTTTTCACTGTAATACATAGAGTACTTTACCTAGAGGTTTTGGAATTTATTAAGAAAATGTTTATACTCATTATATTATATAATTCACAAGTCAGTTGAGTGAAAATGTAGAAAGCAAATTGCAAGTTACAAAAACATTAGTATTAGTACTTTACTACAACCATGTTTGGCTGAAACCCTTCAATGATGTTTTAGATAATGAGGAAACTGCTCTGGCTGCTTTTAGGGGAAATAAAGAAAAATTGTCCTCCAGTTTTCTATAGGGACAAGAAAGATGCTACAGGGACAAAGAGCTCTTTGTTGACTTGCCCATGCTTTTCTGTATGTATATCAGGGTTTTATAAAATCTCATTCAATGACTGAAAGCACAGAATTTTTAAAGGAGAATCTTTCAACAGTTAAAAAAACAGTCATGTACTTTTTAGACACCCATGGTCAAATGTTACAACCTGAGTATGGACTATGAAAAAAAAAATGAGTTTTGTCATTATGTTTTAAACTATTGCCAGGGGGTTTTAAGTAATAATATTATCATAGTGTCATGTGTTTTATTTCCTTTTTTCTTTCAATCACCTGAACAACTATTTATGATGACAAGAATCTTTTGTTCTGTGGAATCATAGAAATGAAATTATGTTGGTTTTTATTCATTTGAGAGCTTTTGCATCTTTGTGTAGAGCTTATCTGTCATCTAAGTCCACAAAGTAAATGCAGAGGCAAGACAAAAAGACCCTACCCAGATAGTAAGGAGCCAAAATAAAAATTGTTTGACCATTCTCTAGTCAGATTGGTTTCTCCCATATAATGAACATGAGCGATTTCTATGCTAAATTATTAAATTTCCTCATTAATTGTTGCATGATGTGAATGTAAAAATTGATTCTTTCAGCAGGTGGGCTGTTGTTTGTCTATGATACCAGCACGCAGGAAAGTGAGGCAGGAGCATCACAAACTTGAGGCCAGCCTGGACAGCATAGCAGATTTAAGGCTGGCCTGAACTTTGGACTACATAGTTGAGACTCTGTCTCAAAAAACAAAATAAGGCCCTCCCCCCCCCCAAAAAAAATCTGTTCTTTCACTTTCAAAAGATAGTTGTAGCATTTTTCTTTTTAATTCAATACCAATAGACCAGATTGTTGAACTTCTTGATCTGATTTGATAATTTATATTATAGCTATTCAACAAATAAAATCCATGTATTTGAAATTTAATTTTATGAAGTCATGATTACTTATCATTGTCACTCAGTATTGAATCCTAAGACACTAACTCTAGACTCAGTTGTCTTACATTTTGAATTTGATAGCTCTTATTAATGACCTTTTATATCTTGTTGATAACTTTTACATCTACTTTTAGACACTTAGTTTCTTCAGAAATGTATTAAGAAGTATTGTGACCTGAATCCACATAATGTCATTCTATTTTTTTAAGAATTCTTGTTAGTGCTTACTGTTTAACTTAAGGTTGGGATAGAGAATTTAACATTCACATGACATGGGAACAATTATCTTGAATACATTAACATATCCAAACAACTTATTTTTTAAAGACGGTACAAATTAGAATTAAAACAAAAAATTACAAGTGATAATAGGAATTTCACAGTATTTATTGTAATACATAATGTTGTCTTACAACTAGTTATTCATATTACCATACATATGCATGTAAAATTGAAGAAAGAAATGTAAAAGAAATTAAGAGAAAATATGTAACTGAAAAAAGGAGATGAAACAAGTTAAAACATTAACTGCTTCCTTCCGTAGATGAGCAGAAATACACAGTACGGTTGTCCAAACCATTCTGCTTACATACATAGATAAATCTCTTTCCTCTGCTCCCTCTCTTGTCCTTCTCCTCAAGCTTGAATAAGTTTGTTCCCTTTTCCCAATATCTACTGTACCCTTCAGATTCCATTTTTCTCTTTCATGAAGGAGAAAATGATGTTTGCACATGTGAGTCTGATTTATTTCACTCACAAGTATGTTCTCTGTTGCATATATTTACTGCAAAGAGACTCAGATTTATCCTGTTTTATAGCTAAATAATACTCCATTGTGTAAAAATACCACATCTTCTTTATCCATTCTTCAGTTGATGGACATCTGGGTTGTTTCCAGGATTTAGCTATGACA
>PVKA01025848.1:0-32466 GCA_004027165.1 Ctenomys sociabilis
AAAAAAAAAAAAAAAAAAAAATGAATGCTTATGACCACCGAATGATTTTCTCATAAGTACAATGCCCTGGATCCTTTTGTCTCAGGATTCTACCAGCTCCATACATACCTCTAAGGTTGCTGCCTTTGTTTGTATCAAGACAGAAACAGGAGCGTGAAGGACCACCTGTGGCATTTTAGGAAAAGGACTGGTATTGGTATATATACAGGCTGTCACATCCAAGTGCCAGAAGTGGGTTTGAAGCCTTTTTTCTGCAAGGGATGTGAGAGAATACAATGTAAATTTATTCCCTGTAAAAAGATGTCAGCAGTCTCTGCTACAGTCTTTAGTAAAACAATGTTTGACTGAGTTACAAAGTTCAGCAGGGTTTGAATTAGGGGAAGTCATTTGTACAGAGCTGACATGATTGACTATTGATTGTGTCCTATTCCCTGCCTAACAACTTTGTAGATTTAGAGAATTGAATCTTTCAGAGCTATTTTTCATTTTGAACCTATTTAAGTTTACAAAGTAACTCAACAGACTCTATTCTCTATTTCAGAATCTGGTGAGTTTGGTCCTAAATCTATAACCTATGTACAATGAAAGGTCACCCATTACATGGATTAAATTATGCACCATCTAGGGTGCCACTTGATAAATAATCTGACCTCATAATTTTCCAAAGCTGTATAAACTACTTCATGATATACACAAATTAACATTGGCGTCCATAGTCAAATCAATATAGCATTACTATGAGTAAGTACTATGGGTAAACATGATTTCCTTCTTACGGGTTTCTGGAGGGCTTCTTTGTTTGGGGAGGATTGTTTAATAGAGTAGGAGAAGCTTTCAAGTCTTTATTGTGAAGTTGTGTAGGCAGCTAAAATAGCAATCATACAAAATAAAAAGGTTTTCCATTTTCATTCCCTCTTTCTTCAAGCATATGGCAGGGATCTGTTAACAATCTGCTAAATGTCAAGCCATAGGCTAAATGCTCAGACATGAAAAAGGAGGTGAGAAGAAATCCAGTCCTCGTTTGGTCTGTGACTCATGGGGCATTCATGGGACTCCAGTGAGGGCACCTTGTATGTGGGACCAGGAGTGCCAGGAGGGCTGGAGAAGATGCCTCGAGGAGGGGACAAAGCTGAGACAGGAAGGATTTGGGTGGGAGTTTTCAAGCCTTGTGGAAGAAATTCCTTCCTTCTGCCCTCCATCCTAATTGTGAGTCTCTCTTAACTAGTTGCTGAATTCTTTCAAGCTTTCTTTGTTAACAAAACTTTTGTTGCCTTTTCATTATGTCTATAATTTTTAAGTGGACTATATATGTTTGACTATTTAAACATAGAAATATACTAGTTTCATATGATTCAATGCAAACCTATTATACTACCAGGCTAATTAATTCTAGTCCCTAAAATTGTCATATCCCATTGCAGTCTTCCTAAAGTGCAATTTAAGCAATCTACCACAAAATAAAACACATCCTATTTTTTTTTATTAAAGCATCTCTCTTCCAGAACATTTTTTCCAAACCAGTGTTTTCCATGTTGAATTCAATCTTTCTGTCTCATGTGTAATTTCATCTCATGGTGGAGTCACTGACTGCACCCCATGACTTCCACAGCACCCCAGGTTCCATGTTCCATTGTTGTTTATTCTTCCGAACATGTCATTATTGAAAGATAAGAAAGTGATGTGGACTTTCAACATATAATTTCAACTGCTTTGCTAGAAGGAATGTACTCTCCTGAAGGATTCTACCTTATACTATTTGAAGGAAAAGGCAGGCGATAGAAAAGCTACCTAAAGTAGGTGAACATTCAATGTTAATTTTCAAAATGACTACTATAAAATCTGGCAACAATATAGTTTCATACATGCCCAGGAGCCTGCACAGAGAACTGAAAATTAAAAGACTGACTAGAACCTTCACTAGAATGAAATGACAGTGGCTCTTACATTCCATGAATAGACTGGAAGAGAATTCTCCTTATCTACCACTTTCTCATCTTCCCACAAACACTCTGGGAAACTTTACCTACTCTATCAATCTGGGCTTATCTGTGATTAAAATTGGAACTCTGTCCTTGGAGCTTTCTTTTGGTTCATGCTACTTTTCCATGGCACTCCTTAAAGAGATAAGGCTCACCTATAAAGTGAGCATTCCATGTTGGCTGGTTGTCTGTGGAAACCAACAGATCTACCATGGTGAGTTAGGAACAAATTTTCCAGGCTAATTTGCTAGGATTCACCCATTTCCATGAAGAGAACTAAATGAATTTAGATTATGCCAATCTTTCAACACCATAACCGGACAGACTGTCATGTTCTTCCCTTTCTGTAGACGCTGCTATTGTGGACACTCTCGCTGTTGCTGGGAATAGTAGCAGGTAAGAAAAAGCTGTTCCTATGGAACAGGGAGGGACTCACTTCTCAGTCCTTTCCAGGAGGCTGGGACCCAAGATTCAAGCCACAAGGATTCCAAGGAGTAAAGTAAGGGACATACAAGATTTAGTGCATAGGACTTGATAAGGGACTGCCACGTAAAATATGCAATTGCCAGTTCAATTTGAAGTTTCAGGTGAACAACAAATAAGACAGTCACAAATATGGACAACTTTAAGAGGAAAAACTTCTGCCAAAGTTCAAATTTATTTTTCATTTTCATTTTGTGAGCTTAGCATCCTTAGGTTTGAGTTCAAGGAAGAATTTGAAATGTGCCTTAGTCAACTACAATTCTATCACCCTGAGCAAAATCCTTAACACCTATGTGCTTGAGGAAGTTGGTCCATGAAGTGAGCTTAATGGCATCACCCTATCATGCCATGACTGAGTCTCAGATGTGTAAATCATTGGGTCCAGCCTCTTACTTATGGAGTAAGCAATGAGGACTACACCCCTGAGGACAGCCCCTAATTTTATTCCTACAATTAATCTGGAACTTATTTTGAATTATATCTTTATGCTACAACATGCCACCCTACAGTTGTATCCAGTCAGAGTGTGTGTGTGTGTGTGTGTGTGTGTGTGTGTGTGTGTGTGTGTACTTGATGGTCTGTAGGAACCTTCTTCATTACAGAAATCTAGGATGACCCTTAAATAGATCAGACATTTCCCATATTTCCCATTCCCCAACGAGGAAATAGGAAATTTTGACCCTTGCTTGAAACCTAATCTTATGCAAAGTACAAGGCCAAAGGGTGGCCAGACAGCTCAGCAGACTAAGGTGCCTGGGATTAAAGCACCTGTTTAGGCAGACATAGGGGCTGCGGGTTTGATCCTCAGCCTGTGGTGCCTGCGCTGAGACAGGGAATAAGACTGGGTGTGGTGGTGAGCACCTGTAATCCCAGCACTTGGGAGGCTGAAAATCAGGAAGGATCATTATGAGTCCAATCTGTGTAGTAAGACTCTATATACGATGTACTAAATACATTAAAAAAACATATTAAAAAGCATAAGGCCAGATGTTGGCTGCTGAGCGTGGAGGGTCTGTACACACACAACACTAGCCTCATATTTAATAATATGTATATATGTATACACATATATACATATTATTAAATATGTATATATGTGTATATAGACCTAATATAAGATCCCTAACTAAGGTAGTTTTGGTCGTTATGATTTGGGAAAGAAATACATACATATCTAGTAGAAATCATCCCTGGGACACTTGGCCATTACGTATCTTGGCACCAGTAGACCAAAGATGATGTCCAAGTTGAGAAGCAGAAAGAGTCCATGTCTTAGGCTGAGCAGGAGCTGTTCTTCTGGGGTGAACGTGAGGAGCAGTAGTCTGTGTGTACCAGGGCTGTTATCTTTCTGAAGCTGTTCTGTGTCAGTAGCAGCCATTTGTGAACATAGATAAAAACCTGCCACAAAAATATTACTTAATTCATATTTTATATGAGCCCATAGAAAGAGCTTTCTGGTTAAACAAATGTCTTTGAAACACTTTTGGATGACTGCAGGAAGTGAAATCTGCTATGATAGACTCGGCTGCTTCAGCGATGATAGTCCATGGGCAGGCACTCTGGAAAGACCCTTCAAATCCCTGCCTGGGAGCCCCTCGTCCATCAACACCCGCTTCCTCCTATACACTAAAGAGAACCCAAAAAACTATCAAGTAAGAATACTCCTTGTTTTCAACACTTACTTGTATTGAATTTATGTGGTTAGCAGTATGAGTATTCATGTCTTTTGAAGAACAAGTCAAACAGTGGTTTTTATATACAGTGAGCTTAGGTTTCACATTATGAAATTTATTTATAAAAGGCCCACTAAGCTATATTGCCACAAGCCTGTAATCCCAAAACTGAAGAGGTTGGTGCAGGACAATTGTCATGAGGTTGATGCCAACCTGAACTATAGTGAGTCTCTCAAAAAAAAAAAAAAAACAGAAAAAAATACATTAACTTCATATTATTACTGCCCTACATAATAGTACCATTTAATTTAACGTATTATAACCACAGGAAGATATGTGAGACTATTACATGAATATATAATGCATGTAGATTTTATATATGAAAAGTATGTAGAATTTTACAATATGAAGATATATGTACATTTATATGATATTAGTTTAACCAGAATACTTTTTTATGGTCTCAGGTGAAATATGAATGAAGCTACATATATATGAATTAAATATGTATATATGTGTATATAGACCTAATATAAGATCCCTAACTAAGGTAGTTTTGGTCGTTATGATTTGGGAAAGAAATACATACATATCTAGTAGAAATCATCCCCTGAATTTTTCATCTCAATCCTTTCTGGGTAGTGATATCTGAATAATACTCTTGCCTAGGCACCACCAGCAGTGGACAGAAATTTCCAGCCAGCCTCTGATCACCAATGTCAACAATTAGTACTCTAGAGTGTGCTGTGTTGTTAAACTACAGTTGATAGTTTAGGTGTTTTCAGTGCATTTTCAATTTAATAACACTATCAACTTCAGATGGGTTTATTGGGACCCAACCATTATAACTGAAAGAAAATCTATGGGTATGTATCATAAGGAGACATACACATACACATATACACATACATATACATAAATACAGAGATAATTCAATATTTCCATTGTATGGAGACAAGCTTTAATGAAAAATACTATAGGAGACATAGTATTCCATGTTGAACAGCCTTAAAAGTTTTGTAATGACCAGAAAGTAGAAACTTACAGTTGACTATGAATGGCTTAGCTGCATTGGGAGTACCATTATTGACGAGAATCCCAAATCCAATAGTCTTCACCTGTCACCTCCATGCGCACATCATGAGTGTGGCATGTAGAGGATACTCTAATGACCAGAAATGCTTTGCAATCTAAAACAGATCGTTACTGCTGATTCATCGACAATCATGAGCTCCAACTTCAGAACAGATAGGAAAACCTGCTTCATTATTCATGGATTCATAGATAAGGGAGAAGAAGGTTGGCTGGCCGACATGTGCAAGGTAAGCCCTGGTAATCATCTAAAGGGCACCTCTCCAGAATGAAAATAAATGACTAAGGAGAACAAATACAGGGAACTACCACATAATGTGGAGTCTCTGACCCCTGCTGAGACAGAGCTTTTGAGGGGAGGTGCAGGAGGTGCTGGTTGGTGAAGGTGAGCTGGGAAGTCACAGCAACCAGAAGGGCAGGCATTTGGTGGCTCCAGGCAATGGATATATAATAACTAATACAGTGGTGCTTCAAAACATTAGCAACAAAGCTGCCATATTGATGCATCCCAGCTACCTATGTCCCAGTTTGTTTATCAGGCCTTAATTTCCATGTACAAAGCTAAGAGATCTCACTTGTCCCAGCTAACATTTCTTTGATTTTTGCTTGTTACTCTGACCTCCTCCTCTAGTCTCATTGTCTAGAGAAAACATGATGATTTTTATTTCTGGCTTCTGTTTCTGTGGCAATGATCCTGTTTTCCTTAATTTGCTTTTGGCTCTGTTCTCAGAATAACAAAGACTTAAAAGATGGGAAATCAAATAGGATAAATCCCGGTAACTGGGAGTGTTTGAGAAACACTACTATTGATTCATTTATTCATCTATTTATTTCTATTTCATCAAATTTCTGTGGCTGATGTGACATAAAACTATAGTTATTTCTGCAGAGGCTTCAAGAAACAGACATCAATCCCTTCCTGTACCCTTTCATTTATGGCCTGCATTCGACTCATGCCAAAGGCAGAAGCAGGTCAGCTACAGAGCACGTAGACTGATCCCTAATACAAAGCACCTTCATTCAGGCTTCAGAATGATCACTACAACTACAGCTTGTCTTCTAAAATATTTTAAATCTGGTAATGACTGGGTAGAAATTAGTAGATTTCTGCACTATACTGAAGGAAAAGCAACTGATTATTCGCTGAAAGGGAATACAGACATTTTCAGATATGGGCATATGATTTATTTCTGAGGTCCCCAATGCAAATATGTTTAAAATGCATTTTATTTGCTTGGAGATAAAACTGAACTCTGTTTACCAGTGTTAGAAGTAAAATTTTATGTTACAATCTAAAAGTAAAATACTGGATTTCACTTTGCCATACTTATTTTTCCCCACTTGCCTTTTTTTTCTTTCTTTTTTTTTTTTTTTTTTGCAGAACCAGGGATTGAACTCAGGCCCTTGTGCTTGCCAGGCAAATGCTTATTCAGCTGAGCCATCTCCCCAGCCCTCCCATACTTTAATGATTATTTCCATTCTTTGAATTTTCTTTCTGTAAACAGAGTTGGAGACACTTTTTGAGATTGTTTCATTATTCTTGTAGGAAAAAAAGTGGGAATGTAGATAAACACATACTCAGACAAATAATGCCTGCCCAAAGCATCCTTCATGAATCCAAAATTGAGGCTCAGTGCTTGAATTCTCCAGTAGAACCTTGTTAGGGTGTGCATTCATATGATGTAACTCCCATGATGTACAATAAAACACACACATGCAAAGACTTTGATTAGTTTTTTTCATCCCAGCAAAGCTTCTTCCTTTACATAGTCTTTCATTCATTCAAAAAGTATCTACTTGGGCCAGGGAGATGACTTAGTAGAATAAGCGCTTGCCTGGCAAGCACAAGGGCCTGAGTTCAATCTCTTGTTCTGCCAAAAAAAAGATTACAGTCAAGTATCTACTGAGCGTACCAGGTATCATTCTACTCACTGAGTAGGACATAGTTGTGAGAGAAGCAGGCAGCTTCCTTGGGTACATTCTAGTGAGGGACATAGGAATCCTATGACGTGTTGGAAGCTCCAATGCGATAACTCGTCATACCACATCTTATGCCTTCCTGTCTAAATCAAACAAATCCCAAGAATCCAGTTTCCATGGTGACCCTACCTCCAGTTGGAGCCCACTTAAACTTACTAGGGATTTCACATACATAAGAGACTAGAGATTTTCTTGTATCTCTAGAGTGAAAAGTCTCATGACACCTCACAGGTGAAAGAGAGAGGATACCCTTGTCTTCATATGTGTTAGTTTATTTGCTAATGATCCAACACGATTTACCTATTTACTGCTTCTTCCTGCAGGCCATGATTCAGATGGAAAGTGTGAACTGCATCTGTGTGGACTGGAAAGGTGGCTCCCGAGCTTTGTACAACCAGGCTGCACAGAACATCCGGGTCGTGGGGGCGGAAGTGGCCTATTTCGTTGATGTCCTTCAGGTAACTTCTTCAGGCTACATAAACCCTCATCAGTTCTGGGGAGACCCAAATGCTGTTTGAAGACTGAGTAATTTTTGTGCAGTATGATTTGGTCTTCCTCACATTGTTAAAAACTATTCCTTCGGAGTAGCATTACCATAAACCCATAGGGATTACTGTGTTCCAAAACAAAAGGTATAGGTATGGTGATTGACAAAAACATTTTCTGCTAAAATATGACTTTATTCTTAGGTTAAAAAAATTTTTTTAAATCTAAGTTTTGTGTTCATAAATTTCTATTTAGTTCAATAAACTTATTTTTGTTTTTAAATAAGTGAACTTATACAAGCAACAATGTACTTGGTACACACACTGAGCCTAATCAGTTTTTATATTTCTGATTATGACTAAGTTGACATGACAATATCAACTTCAGGATTAAACTAATTTTATTCTAATTTATATTTTTGAAGAGAAACATAATGACAAAGCTATTGTGAATGGGTAACTGTCTTGTTAAAAAAAAACTGAAATGTGATTTTATAATCTAAATACTTTATGATTTTATAATCTAAATACTTTATCATCTCTGGGTACAACTTTAATGTCCCTCAAAGATTCTTTGAACAAAATAGAGCACTGTGTCTACTAGTTTAAAAGTAAAAATAAGACCAGACAAATAGCTCAGCGGATTAAAGCTCCTACCAGCAGATACAGGGGCTGGGGTTTCAATCCCCTGGGCCTGCCATGTCGGCCCCACCCACAGGGCACACTGAGACAGCAATGAGACTGGGCGTGGTGGCATGTACCTGTAATCCCAGCTCTTGGGAGACTGCAAACAGGCGGATCACTATGAGTCCGATCTAGTAGTGAGACCCTTATCATCCTATAGACCCTTCCCTAAAATACAAAAAAATTTTAAAACAATAAAAATAATAAATAAAAAATTTTCTACTTTTCATTATAACAATGCATAAAACCCTGTGAAAATCAATTGTCTTCTTGAAAACCAAGGTTTGGAGAGGCCCCTTTTGTGCCCATTAGGAATTCTACAGTACTTGAACACATTTTGAGGAGATGGTCTTTCCAACAGTCTCAGCTGGAGTACTCGCCTTCCAACGTCCATGTCATAGGCCACAGCCTCGGTTCCCACGCTGCTGGAGAGGCTGGAAGGAGGACCAATGGGGCCATCGGGAGAATCACAGGTTGGTCACAACAGCAAAAATCTGAGTGAGGCACATCACGTGAAGGGCTGGCGTCACAAGTGATGAAAGCAATTTACCCGCAACCAAGGAGTATAGAAAAGTTAAGAGTTCTTTGTTACCCTGTAAGCGAGCAGCTGGTCAATTCCAAGAGAGGAACGCACCAACCAGGAAAAAAACAGGGACCTTTTATTTGATTTTAATGTGAAGAAGAGAGGACAGGAATGTCATCTCAGGAGTGCTTCCATCCATCTCAATTCTGAAAACCAAATGTTGTTTGAAGAATGAGTGATGTTTTGTGCAGTAGGGTTCAATCTTCCTTGCATTACTAAAAAAAATAAAAAATAAAAATTCCCTGTTAGTAGGGTTAGCAAATGTGGCATAGTAGTCAAGGGGATCAAAAAGTCTATCTGTTTCTATATCAGCTAAAAGGAGTTTTTGACATTAGATAGGTATGGGAGTAAGGCTAGTCTCTAAGACACATTAAGTGACTAGGCCCCCTGGGGCTGTGTGTGCAGTGTTTGCAGACTGAAAGGTCTAGACTTAGTGTTTTACTTCTCAGCTGCAATGTGGCCTTAAAGAAGTGACTGTGAGATAAACACGATCCCCCAACAAAAACTTCAAAATTAGACTATGTGCAGCCTCTGTGGGGTCTGAAAGGAAATACGGGAAGGGATTTTGGCACAGCCTGCTTTGTGTTTGGGGGAACTTTCTGAATTGGCTGCATGATCAAATAACAGAATGTTCTGTGGCCTGGTGTGTTGGTTTTCATTGTGTTCGTTCTTTGGTCTGCACCAAGGTATTTAACATTTCAATATATATCATGTGAGTAAAATATGAAGTTACACCAATCAGAAACATTCCTATAATTATTCCCTCATTTTTCAGGTATCTACAGGGAATTTTATCCACATATGATAGAATAAATGTAACACAGAACTCAAATATATAATTAATTGTATTTTTCTTCAATAACAATGACAAGACTGCAGCTCATCAGCCACAATCCCAGAACTAAGGAAAACAGGGATTAATGACCAAATGGCCCTGGGCGACTAGTTCTCAGTTCTACTCAGTAGGTTCAAAATATTATGCTGGAAACCTCAGACTAGGGGCTGGGGAGATGGCTCAGTGGAATAATCGCTTCCCTGGAAACCTCAGACTGGTTGTATTAAGCCAACAGGGGTGCATACTGGATAGCCAAGCGCTATAATCTTACGAGCAATATGTTGTCCTGCTAGATGTGAGTCATAATCAATTCAGAGAATTATTGCTTTCCTCTTCCATGTTCCAAATGTGATCATCTTTTTAATATTTTGAAGGTGGTCACACTTGGATTGATGGGGCATCTGGAATGTCTGCATACTAGATAGCTGAACAGAAGTTCTTCGAGAATGTTATTTCCTATATTTTATAAATTTTCATCACAGCCTATTTAGCCTGGAATTGGGCCTTGCTAGGCTGTGGAGTGAGTGATCAGGAAAGGCAAGTTCCTTTCCCTCCTGGATTACAGACCAGTGGCAACTCTTTTAATGTGAGTGGCTGAAGTCCAGTGCATCCCTGGGATGCCCTCTTTTCTGATAACTGCTGTTAGTAATCAAGGTTCTTCCATAAACTAAGTATTCATAAGTAGAGACAAATTCTGTGGTTCATGGAAAATTCACTTTTAAACAAAGAGAAAGCCAAAAAGCAGTTTTCTGTAAAGGAAACAGTGAATTAAGGAAGAACTTGTTTATCTCTTTCTATCATGGGCTCTACTCATACTCAGGTCTGTAACTACTCATGAAAGATGAATGCATAGGCTGTTGATGTAATTAATGATGTTCCTGTTTGCTGCAGGATTGGATCCAGCTGAACCTTACTTTCAGGGTGCCCCTGAACTAGTCCGATTAGATCCCAGTGATGCCCAATTTGTGGATGTAATTCACACAGATGGTGCCCCAATAGTCCCCAATTTAGGTGAGTGCCACAATCTGTCTTATGAGAGAGTTCTGACTCCACATAGTGGAGTGCTTTAGAGTCTCTTAAGGCTACACCATATGAAAAACCCACTCTTATTTTTAAAATTCTTCAGGGTTTGGAATGAGCCAAACTGTGGGTCACCTGGATTTCTTTCCAAATGGAGGGGTGGAAATGCCCGGATGTCAGAAGAACATTCTCTCTCAGATTGTTGACATAGATGGAATCTGGGCAGGTAAAACTGTTATGTCTGCAAAGAGCTTTTTAGCGGGAAAAATTTGAATTTTGTTTGCCAATCTTGCTAAATACTTTGGAATTGTGCAGGCCTCACATTTTATGTAACAAAGGATTTTTCACTGCATCTCTGAGACATAAGCTCCTGTCGGGACAAGAGGTCATGAGGAAACTGGGAAATAAATTATATTTGCAGTTAGCTTTCCAAGGATCTAATTTAAAGAATGCATTATTGTCACACTTGAATTTAGATGGATCAGACTTTTCCTTCTGAATTCATAGCTAGTGGTATTATCTATTGTAAATGTAAATAGTACCTAACATAATGATTGTATCACAAATCATAAATATGTTTCATAAAGGATGTTGAGCTATGACCTTCCAGAAGTTCTATTAGAAGAATCTATTGAATACTGATCTTCTGATCTCACACTAACTTGAGAAATGAGCATCTATTGTTGATGTGCAATCTTGTCTGATTTCACAGGGACTCGGGACTTTGTAGCCTGTAATCACTTAAGAAGCTACAAGTATTACACTTACAGCATCCTCAACCCTAGTGGCTTTGCTGGATTCTCTTGTGCCTCTTACGATGCTTTCTCTGCAGTAAGTTGGCTCCATTTTCCATTTTCATTATTTATTTGTTTTTAGTTTAGTGCGTGTTTTGTGGTGCTGGGAATCACACACAGTGCCTTGTGCATGCTAGGCAGACATTGTACGCTGGTCCCTCGCTTACTGTGGAGGTTACATTCCAGGCACCTCCTCGGTAAGTGAAAAGCAATGTAGTAGCAATTATATACATATGCTTCATAAACCCTTCCCGCACTCTTATAAACCTTTCCCACATTTTAGAAAACACTTCTACTGTTCTCAACCATTTTCTAAACTCATAAACCTATGTAATTTTAACAACATATGTACACCATACGGTACATGCCAGACAGCAAACAATCCGTGATAAATAATTTAGAATAATGTTTTTTGAAAACCTGTACAACAGTGAGTCAGCAAAAGTTGAACCCTGAAATAGCAAGGAACTGCTGTACCACTGAGCTCTATCCCTAACCCAGCCATCTGAATTTTACAGCATTGCTTTTTATGGCTGAAATAGTGTACTATACACATCACTCAGTGAAGGCTTGTAGTTTCACATTTGTCATACTTAATTGTAGATATGTAATAATTAGAAGACTTTAGTCACATTAGAAGACTTTAGAAAAAGGGATGGTGAGATAGCTAGGGGACTAAAGTGACTACTTAGGCAAGCCTAGGTGAGCTCTGGGACTGGGTTTGGATCCCAGGCATCACATCGTGTGCCGGCCCCACTCAGGGCATGCTGAGCTAGCCACAGAGACAGGACGTGGTGGTGCACATCTGTAACCCCAGCACTGGGGAATCTGAAAGCAGTAACATCACTACAAGTCTGAACAGTGTGGTGAGACCCTGTAATAACCAAATACATGATATAAATAAATAATAAATAAATAAATAAAAGACTTTAGAGAGTTGGTCTAGTAAACAGAAATGACTCTTCTATAACTTGTTCTGGATCATTCAGTATATCAGGTAAATGTTCAAACTCTTTTTAGAAATAATCCTAAACAGACAAATAAAAAAACTAGCTCATGGCAATGTGTGAACCATGTCTAAATGATGCCGTCTTCTTTAAATGCTGACATTTTATTTTGTTTTTGTTTTCATATTTTTTTAGGGAAGGGTCTACAAGGGTGTTCAGGGTCTCACTACTAGATTGGACTTGTAGTTATCTGCCTTTTTACAGCTTCTCAAGAGCTGAGATTACAGGCGTGCACCACAACGCCCAGTCTCTGTTTTGTTTTATTTTGTTTTATTTTATTTGACCTTTTGAGGCAGAGTCTCACTCTGTAATTCAGACTGGTCTCTAACTCTGTATCTCAGCTGGCTTTGAACTCACAACAATCCTCCCCCTCTAATCTCCCAAGTTCTGGGATCACAGGCATGGGCTACCACACCCAGCAGACCTTTTATATTATTTTATTTATTTATTTATTTGGCAGAACCTGGGATTGAACTCAGTCCCTTGTGCTTGCCAGGCAAGCACTTGTTCTACTGAGCTATCTCCCTGGCCCCTAGCAGACCTTTTAAACTATAACATTATAGACATGTGGCTACACTGTACCATCTCACCACCACTAAGCTTTCATCTTGTATGGTATCCTCTTAATATCCAGATTAAGTTCTTATTTCTATATGATTTTCATTACAATATAAATTACTTTCTTATAAAATTAGCTTTTTAGTATTATGTTCTTTAAACCTGAAATTGCACTGCTTCCCATTTAATAAAGAAAATTTCAAGTAGGCAGTGTGATCGGTGAAGTACTTAATAACAAGGAGACAGACTTCAATTATGAAGAGAGAGGACTTGGATTCTGGTTTCAGCATTAAATACCTGTATTAATTTGAGCCATAGAGTTTAGTTTTCTGTGATAGTTTTGTCTATAAATGTAAATAATAGTGGTAGCCTCAAAGCACTTGGCCAGAGAACCTAATGAAATGACATATGTTAATTGCTTAGCCCAGAGCAAAAATGCAATAATCTATATTCAATATATAGGGGAGGGAAGAAGGAACATTTTATTCACCTTACACATTGATTATTCACTAGGAAGTGAAACCTCCCCTCATTTCTGTATAATTATTTTCTTCCTATTAAAAAAAAGGGGGGAAAGCTTTATGTTCATACAGTTAAACAGTCAGATTTGATAATATAACAGTCCTTTTAAATAGTGCTCAGAACTTTTATAGGAAAAACATCTCAGTCTTACAATGTTCTCCTTCTGTGGATCCCTCCCTAAGCTGCTCTCCAAGGTAGTGCTGGGCCAGGTAAGCCTGGTGGTAGTCGGCTCAGTTCATATTCCTCAGAGAGAATGAGTTGGGGGGCTATGGGTATAGGTTTCTTAATTCCTTTGGAATCTGGGTTTGTCAAAGTGCACATTTTAGACATTCAGAAATAAAAGCTGGGGTGTGTCTAGGCTTCTCATTTGGGCAGTGCCCTTGGAGAGCTTTGGCCTCTTCTTTGTGGCTGGTTCACCCTCCCTTTAGCATAATAGATACCAGATCTGGCTCCCTGACTTGGGTTCCACTACATGTTTTTACTATGGAGTAGACTTCCTCTCCAGAGTGGGATGTTTGTCCTTGAGCTCTGTCCTTCCCTTTCCACCCTTTTACTGCAATCCTTTGGTTTAGGAAGAGAATATTTTCTGGGCCTTAATAGCCAGCTAGAGCAGTTTCTTCATGTAAGGAGAATTATGAGAAAATTGGATTCTTTAGTCCTTGGTATATAAAGTGGAAGCCAAGGAAATGCTAAAAGGCCACTTCCCTTTGAGCATATTGTTCTCCTAATGGATCCTTGTCTGCGTATAAGAAGTTAATTATCCCTTCTTAAGCAATCTTCTAAAATAAATTGTATCCAGCAACCAGGAAGAGCTCAGGCAATTTGGACAACCAAAGAGGCAAACAAAAAGGACATGCCATGTCATTGTGTGATTTTAATAGCATTCTTCTTTCTAACAGTGAAATTCTTCATTTATCCTTGTGGATAATGAGATACACTGTTAAATTTTGCCTTTTAAAGTTTTCTTTTCCAGTGTGATATATTTGGCTTTAGAATATTTGCATTGTAATAACACTTAGAAATGGTACACTATTTATTTTCACTAGAACAAGTGCTTCCCCTGTTCAAGTGGGAGATGCCCACAGATGGGTCACTATGCTGATAGATTTCCTGGGAAAACAAATGGACAGTTCCAGAAATTCTACCTCAACACTGGTGACGCAAGTAACTTTGCACGTAAGTACCTGTTCTTTGCACTTACTTTCTTAGCACTGTGTTTTATCATGTTCACTGATGACAGACAAAATTGCTTTTCCATTCAAAGCTATGCAATTCCTGTTGTTGAGAAAAATAAATTTAGGACAAAGCAGAATTTAGGCAGGCGCAGGGTACTAGAGCACATTCGAGAGAACTTTGAATTTGGAAACTCAAAGCACTGAGACTTCATCACAGTTTGGAATTAGAAACTTTTGTGTTTTTCTTGAAAGGATAGAAAGCAAAGGAAAAAGTAATCTTGCCCCCAAGAGTGCCTATCCCATGAGCATGGGAATTTTGTTCATTGCTGGGCAATGTAAACATTCTCCAGATTTGTTCAGCCTCCCTTTTTCTTAGTGCTGGGTTCCTAGTTCCATACTTTCTAACTAAGCTAATTCATGGCCTTTTCGTGATGCATTACCTTGGATAACTTCAGCTGCATTCTGGAAGCTGCATCCTAAAAGTACAATTTTTAGTTATGATTTCATCTCCTTTTTACCCACCTTTTATTTCTTCTGTCATCCGTTAGTTGAAATAGAAACAAATCTATATATTCAGAAGATACTTAGGATGGTAGAGGTCATGGGTGATGGGAATTAGAGGGTACTGGAGACTGTACAGAGGGTAAAAGAGAAAGAAATTACTTTGATAAGAGTCAGTGGGGTTAAGAAAGCTGTGCAAACTAAAGGCGAGTTTTATCCCACCCCTAATTTGTCCCTAACTATAGCTGAATGGGGGGGAGGTTTACCATTGATTAGTACCAAAGCACTTAGTTTGGGCTTCCTAAATTAGTATATTTCTAAGAATGATGGAAATTTGAATTATAGACTGTTTTAAGCAAATATTTGGCTATCCAGACAGAAAAACTGACAGTACTTTAAATGTTAGTGATCAGTGAAAGTAAAACAAACTGGGCCAGGGAAATAGCTGAGCAGTCTAGGTGCCTGCCTCACAAGCACAAGGACCTGGGTTCGATCCCTGGTGCTGCATGCTGTGAAACCAGGCATGGCGGCATATGCGTGTAATCTCAGTGCTGAGGAAGCTGAAACAGGAAGATCACTGTGAGTCCAAGATGCTGTACCAAATAAATAATAAATAAATAAGATTTCTGAAAATTTAATAAAAAAAAAGTAAAATGAACTGATGAAAGTGTTATACTCTACTTTCTTTGCAGGACCTCTTAATAAAATGCTAGTAACCATTGTGGAACAAACTGCTGCACTGAAATATTTTAAACAAAATGTATTTCTTAGTTCCCTGGCTTAACAATTTTTCTGTTAACTTTGGAAAGGTTCTGCACCTCCTCTACTTAGCTTAGATGATGGAATCGTTCTATTTCAACAGCAGAATCACCAGCAATGTGTATAAAGTATCAAGAGTTCTGTGGCCATGGGGCGGCAGTCCACCAGTTTTCACTGTGTCTTCCCACAAGCTGATGTGTTGTACCTTCTATGTGCTGTGCAGGCTGGAGGTATCAGGTGGCAGTCACCCTGTCGGGGCAGAAGGTTACTGGACACGTGCTGGTTTCTTTGTATGGAAATCAGGGAAACTCTAAACAGTATGAAATTTACAAGTGAGTAAAATGTTTCCTTGGCTTTTTAAATGTTTGAACATTATGTAAATTGTCAGAAGGGTTTGTTTACTCTTTCCATATGGGAATCATCGAGTACTGCCATGTGTAACGAAAAAGATATCTATGTGTTTCCTCTACTGCATTTCAGAGTTCTAGTTCTAATATTTTTTCTTTACTATTTCTGAGAAAACCATTAACATTTATTTTGATGTCTGGCATTGGATTTTTTTAATAAAATAGTTGTTCTCCACAAAACAATGAGTAAAAGATGACAATGATGATATATTAAATGGGGAGAATTGTGATTTAACATTGTATAAGTTCACTACAGATGTCTAACTCTGGGCATGGTGGTGCACAGCTATTATCTCAGAACTCAGGAGGTTGAGGCAGGAGGGTTGCCAAGCATTAGAGGCCAACCTAGGCTACAAATGAGTTCAAAGCCAGCTGGAACTGCATCAAGAGAACTTGTCTCAAAAAATAAGGAAAATAAATTTAAAAGACTGAATTTTCATTAGTTGATGTCAAAACTTAATACTGAGTCAACACAAATGTGTGAATTTATTCAATACATTAGAATAATGAATTTTCTATTAATCATTTTAACTAGAGATATATTGCAAGCTGGTTTTGGAAATATATATGCATATGTGTCTATATATTTATAGGTAAGATTATTTTATGTGCATGCATTCATGTACATTGTTTATTAACTTCTTAACTCCCCAGCGGCTCTCTTAAGCCAGGAAGCAGTCATGTGAATCAGATTGATTCTGATGTGGATGTTGGGGACATACAGAAGGTTAAATTTGTTTGGTACAACAACGTGATCAACCCAACCCTACCCAGAGTAGGAGCATCTACCATCACAGTGACAAGAAATGATGGAAGAGTGTAAGTAATCAACATCACAGGAATGGAAGGGGTTGGTTAGTGTTCCCAGCCCTGAGCCCACTGCAGTGCTCCTTGGAGGTAAACTTCCTGTAGTGCTTCTCCTGTACCCAAGCCACAGCTGCCTCCCAATATCTGCTGTCTCTAGGAGAAAGTACAGAACTTTAATAACTGTAAGTTGGTGGGTAAGTGTTGTGTTATCTGGTACAAATTAGTTGTTAGAATGAGAATCCAACATTAATATCATCAGATGAAAAGCCTATTTCACTGGGCAGATGAGCTTTTCAATAGTAAAATTCAATTGTAATTAACGTGCCAATCATCTTCAAACTTCATGGGTTACCAAATTGCTACTTAAATCACTAGGGGCTCCTGTAAACTATCAAGGAACAGATGTAGGCTACTCTTGGGGACTTCTGGAAGGAGACAAAAGTCCAGGAGGCCTGCCTTTTGTTCTTGTCATGACTAGAGTGTGCACAAGCTGAAGAATGCTTATGAGAAAAGGTGGAGGGGTTATAATCCCAGTAGTACAGTATTAGGTCAAGACTGTGTAAGTATTAGGGTAAATGCCAAGGCAGAGAGTGCTGGCTCTTCTGTCATCAGATGTATTTTGTCCTCATAAAAATCCAGTGAAAGGACTTTTTGTGCCAGGTAAAGATGAAGCAAAGACTCCACATTTACTTTCTTCCCAAGTGAAACAATCAAAGAATGAGATGACTACATGAAACAACAGTTTTCAGGACACTGGGCTTTCAGCAGCCAAAGACAGTGATGCTGGAAAGACAGAAAACAGGAGTGGAACCTTAAAATTATCCTAATTTATTTACCTTGAGAGAGTTTGCAGGATCCGACACAGCCAAGAGACACGGGGAGGCAAAAATCAGTAGTCTCTAAACTGAGGCAAAGTTAAGCATTAGAGCACCTAAAGAAGATAGACTCTTAGTGTACCCTAACAGAGGGTAGAGAGTGTGAAAGGACAGGACTCGAGTTCTGTGAAGGCCCCATGAATGGTCGACCCTCGGCTGGTCGGCAGTCACGTGGGAGCAGAGTAGCGGAGGCCAGGGACACGGCCCAGAAAGGATTGGAGAGAACAACGCTCAGAGCTCGTGCCGGGCTGCAAACAGTGCTTGAGAACAAAACTGAATAAGATTTACAGAAATACAAAACTATCCAGCAGCTAAAATATGAAATCTACTATCTGTGATTTCATATCAAAGATTTCCCGCTGCAAAAGTTGCAGGACAGTACAACTTGTCATGACAAAAGTAATCAAAGAACTAATGCCTGACCAGAATTGACAAAGATGTTACTCAGGGAGACTAAAGCAGTTATTAAATATTTATTCCATTAGTTCAAAAAGGTCAGTAGGGAAATGACATATATTACTCATCCTAAAAAAAGTAAAAATAAAAAAGACCCATCTATAAGTGCCTGCCCGGCAAGGGCAAGGACCCACGTTCTCTCCCCCATACCACATGTGGTGCTGACCCCAAAACCAGGCGTGGTGGGGCATGTCTATAATTCCAGCACTGGGAAGGCTGGCACAGGAGGACTACTATGAATCTGAGCTGTGTAGTGAGACCTTGTATCAAATCAATCAATTAATAGTTTTTAAATTTTTGGAGATTAAAAAATGCAATCTCAAGTGAAAAGTACACCAAATATAATTAGGAGATTAAATATTATGGAAGGAAAGACTACTGAAGTTAAAGACATAATATATACTACATAAAATAAAATAAAAGTAAAAGCAAATTTTAAATACAAAGAACATTGGTGACCTATGGGAAAATTTAAGAATGTCAGTGTGCTTGTGTTTGAAGGTTCCAAAAGCAGAGGAATAGAAAACTGTATTTCAAGAATAATGGCTCATAATCATCAAACTTGGTAAAAACTATAAATGAATCAAATCATGATCATGAAAATTATATGAAGAGAAATGATGAAAACAGAAACACACACCAGGATCAAATTACTCAAAACCATCTGTAAAGAAAAACTCTTAATAGCAAAAGGTCAGATTATATACAGGAAAAATTTAAACTTACACATATTTTTTTCCAAGGAGCAATATAAACTAGAAGGCAGTGGAACAACATCTTCAAGGTACTGAAGGGAAAAAAGTTCAACAGAGAATTTATGCCCACAAAACTACATTTGAGCAATAAAGGTGAAATTAAGGCTTTCAGACCTACCAGCGCTGAAAGAACCTAGCACTGGCAGGCCTGCACTACACTAGCTATTAAGTACTTGAAGCAGAAGGTCCAATATTCTTTCTTGGGAAAGAATATGCAGAAAAGAATTAGGAGAATAGTAACTATTAACCACACTGAAAATACACATGATGTTAAATTTTATTATATATAGTTCTTTCTAAAAATAACTGACTAGGAGATGAAGTTGTAGGTCTACAGTAACATACCGGCTTAGCATACATAAAGGGCCATGTTCAGTCCCCAACACCAAAAATAAAAGCAACAACAACCTTAAAATTTTAAAAGTTATAGCATATTTTTGACATGTATAGTGTTATTTCTACACAAAGCATATGACAATATCATAAAGAGCAGGAGAATAAAGGGAAACAAAATATTAGACAGTGGTTCTACCACATATGCAATATATATATATATACATTGGTTCTGTAACTTGGCTTACACACTAAAATTGAAAAGCAGAAATTATCACATTAGATTTTTAAAAATTAATATTCAAACAACTGTACTGTACCTACCTTAAATGGACTTTAAATATAAAAATACAAATAGATTTCATAAATGGAAATGACAGAGAAAGGTCACTGTTAACCACAAGAAAATGCAAACTAAAATCACGATGTACCATCATCACCTGTATAAATGGCTAAAATTTTAATGATTAACGATATCAACCAAGGTTGAGGATAACAAAAACCTTGAACTTTCGTATACTGCTGATGCTAATACAAAATGATTTTGTTTTTCTTTTTTTTAAAAAAAAGCACTTTGGATACAATTTCACAATTTTAAACAGTCAAATATAGACCTATGTATATAGCTCAGCCATGCTGGTTTTAGGCAAAGCAGTTTTCTTTTAAAAGTTTTGCTTTTTAGAGTTTGCTTTCCACCAGTGAACCATGGCTTGAAAGTATTAAATTGCAAATGGGTCCTTCCCATCATTTAGGGCGTGATGAGCCGTCCCTCTCTCTGGTATCTGCACAACCCTACTACAAGGCTGGAAAGAACATCCGTTCTTCTACACCAGTGGTCAGGGTCTGGCCGTGGGCCCAGAGGGTGCCCTCTTTCAGATTTCAGGACAAGGCAGGAACTCTCCTCATGCTAACCGCCACAGCCCCTTTCCAGGAAATGGTGACCTTTCCATGTTCTCTCTTCCCAGGTCCAACTTCTGCAGCCAGGACACTGTCAGGGAGGATGTCCTGCTCACCCTCAGCCCATGTTAGGACAGCGTACCACATGGCTGTGGTGTCTCACTGCTAATAAAATCTGGAAGTGAAGCAATACATTATGTCTTTTGTCATTAGTGTCCCTTATTCCCAATGAAACTTTTGCATAGAGTAGTTAATATCCAAGATCTGCAACTGATCTGAAAAGCACAGACAATTGTGGAATCCTGCGGCAGTATGGCATTTGGGTTTGGAAATGTTGCTCACATGATAATGTCATCAGGTCCACTATAACTGACTTATATTCTGACCACCTAACACAGATTGCCATGCCCAACAACCACCCCCTTTTGGTAGGAAAGTATCAACCCCTGCCACTTTTCGTATCACCTTTAAGTTCTGTGACTGCTCCTAACCAGACGTTTCAGGAATGATGACACAAAATGAAATGAGGATGAGACGCATCTGATGTTTCTAAACTCGTCTTCGTAGTTTCAGCAGGGTCTGCCCAAGTCCTTTGGCGCAGATTAAAGCACAGATCTGATAATGTTAATGATTAACAACTTCAACCAAGGTTGAAAATAACAAAAACCTTGAACTTTCGTATACTGCTGATGGCAGTACAAAAGGATTTTTAAAAAAAACACTTTGGATACAACTTTAAACAGCCAATTATAGACAACTGATATTGTTAATGCTTTACCACCCCCTTTTGGTAGGAAAATACCAACCTCTGCCCCTTGTGAAAGTACCACAAGGGCCCCTTGTGATTCCTAGTGCAGAACCCACCTCCCAGCTGGTCTTCCTGGGCCCTGTTGGTCTGCCTCTCACCTTAGACACCAGCCTCATTTCACAGCATACTTCTTCTGGAGCTTCATGTTCTGGACCATTCCCAAAGACAGCTTTATTTTCAGGTGTTTCTAAGCATTCGCACAATTTTCCCTTTCTAGAATGATTTTTTTGTCCATATTTTTTAATGTGGTCAACTTCTTATGGTTCTCATTCTCTGTGTAGACATTATCTTATCCAGAAAGACACTTCACCACGTTGTCCACAACTTCTAGATTAAAGTCTGTACCTAAAATTTCACCCTTCTCAACACTTATTCCCACATGTTGTAATTACAGGCTCATTTCTGTGTATATCACATCTATAAACTCACTAAGGAGGCAACATTTCTTTATGTTCCAATAATGAAAATAAAAAAGAATGAGTCCATTGCAGCCAGCTATTTAAAATTAAGCCAATTCACAAAAATAATATCATAGAAGAAAAAACTATCTAGGCCAGGCCTTACAAGACAGGGGAAGTTGATAAGATGACATGGAAAAAATGAATATGAAAAACTGAAAACACCTATCTTTGAGTGTTTCAACATTTGTTTAAGTTGATTTAACATGAAGCCTTGTACTAAGGGGTCTAAGCCTTTATCAAGGGTGCTTTCTCTTGCATGAACCTAAAGCTCCAAGTTCAACTGGTTGCCTTTCAACTTGAAGGATGGTCATCTACAGCAATAAGGCTCTTGACTTCTTTCATGTCCAGGAAAGGGAAGTCTATCCTCTTTCCCATCTATGCTTAAAAGAATTCCAAAGATTCCATCTGACTACTATGAGCTGAAGAAAGTGCAATGTGCTGATAGGCTTGAGCCAACCAGGACCCGCCCCTAGGCAGAATGAGGCCAGAATCCTCAATTTACATGGTTTAGATGGAGGAAGAATGAATATACAAATGAAAACAAGGAGTCTTAGTGCAGGGTTGTCCTCACAATTGGAAGCATGGAATTTCCACTGACTGAAATGGAGAATAATCTGGGAGGAAACTGTTTACAAGGAAGTCAGTTTTAGTTACATCACATTTTCAAGGTTCGTTAGACATCTGCCTGGCCATATGAGGAATACAGCTGGATATATGAATCTGAAGTTGAGGAAGAAGTCCAGGTTAGAAATACAAACTGTGGCATTGTCTGTGGACAGGTTGGAATTTCAAAAGTCTTGTATTTCTTCAAATATATTAGCACAATTCTCAACACATGAGAGTACTTAATAAATGTTTATAATTACTACAATGGGCATATGAAAATACCCTCTAACATGGTGAATACTAAAACCAGTTAGTAAAAGTGGTACCTGAAAATTTACTTAAATATAAGATGAAATAAAGGAGCTTAAAATCATGAAATTTGAAAATTACATCTATTTAAAAATCTCCTTGGTCGCTACTAACCTGTTTTGAAACTGTTTCATTGCTATTTTATCTTTCTGCTCATCAAAATGAATAAAAAATAAATTTTTTGTAAAAAAAAATCTCCTTGTTAAGAAATATAATCCAGTTTTGTGATAATGAAAGTGTTTGAATTGTTTTAAGTGAACTGTTTCCTCAAATTATTTACCTGTTGCTGAATAAATTAAATTTGGGAAAATATGTTAATTTTAGAGTTCTAGGTAGATTTTTTTTCTTCTCTGAATGCAAGAGCTCTATATCAGTTTAAAAGGATAGGCTAGTCTATATTTAAATGATGCACTTTCTGCACATAATTTTAACATGATTCTTGCTTGCTTTGGTTTCGGTGCTACTTGGTGGTGGATCTAGGTACTTGCAAGTGTTGAAGGGTTCCTTCACCCCTGCATACTTGCCATCATTTATTGCTTTTTTTTGTGTGTGTGTGTGTGTGTGTGTGTGTGTCTTTTTGAGACACGGTCTCACTATGCAGTTCAGGCTGGCCTTAAGCTCACTTTGTAGCTCAGGCTGGTCTCGAACTCACAACAATCCTCCTGCCTCAGCCTCCCGAGTGCTGTATTGCTTTTTTTATTCTTGAAGAAGTATACATAGTCTGACTGAGGCAGATGAAAGCTCAGTGCAGTTTCGATTTGTATGTCCCAGATGGCTAAAGATGTTGAATATTTTTTCTTTTTTAAAATTTTCTTTTAGGCAGAATCGGGGATTGAACTCAGGCCCTTGTGCTTGCCAAGGAAGCATTTGTTCCACTGAGCCATCTCCCTGGCCTGAGACTTTTTTTTTTTTTTTTTTTTTTGGCAGAACTGGGAATTGAACTCAGGCCCTCAAGGCACTTGCCAGGGAAGCGCTTATTCCACTGAGCCATCTCCACAGACCATTAAACATTTTTTTATATACCGTACTTATTGATCATTTGTACTTCTCTCAAGAAGTGTCTGTTCAATCATTTGCCCACCTGTTGATTAGGTTACTTAATCTGAGGGCCATTTAATGTTTTTTAGTTCTTTATAAATTATACATATTAATCTGTCAGAAAAGCAGCTGGCAAATACTTGCTACACCCTGCAGGCCATTGGTGGTGAACCTCTGAGAGCTTTCTGTGATATGTACAACCACTGAGGCACATGTGCCATAGCTCACCAACACTGCTGTAGACTTTCCCTTCACCATTGTTTTCTTTGCTCTACAGAAACTTTTCATTTTAACATCGTCCCTTTTTGGGGTTCTTGCTGTTATTCCCTGTGCTGTCGCAATCTTATTCAGGAATCCTTTGTCCTCAAGAGCTTCTCTGATGTTTTCTTTTAGCTTAATAGATATTTATAATTACTCCTTTAGCAATTTCAAAATTCAGGTCTTTGATCCATTTTGAATTGATTTTTGTAGGGTTTTACTAGAGGTTCGTATATAACACAGGATGTATAAATGTATAATAAATTCCAAGACTGGCTTGCAGCAGTCAGCCACAGATTCGGATGAGGAAGCGTGTGGAGGGTGTCTGCACACTGGAGACTGAAGGATTCAGTTCAAGGTTTGGAACCCACAGCAGTGTCCATATTTGAAGAGGCCAATGGATCTGTGGTGGAAGGCCGATGAGTCGACACAGAAAGGCTGCAGGATGCAAACAGAAACCAAGAATCTGCTCTAGAGCCAGGAGATGACATCTGAGCTGATGGTGAAGCTCCTCCAAGGAAGCGTGGGACCTTCCATCCTTCCTCATTGTCCTTGAAGTGATGGGTCATCCCAGAGTGTGGCCTCCACACCTTCGGGTGTGGAATTGCTGAGCTCATAGTATCTCATCTCAAGTTGACACAATCAATCCACCACTACAGGTAGGGTGAGGGGCAGGGATCCAGTTTCAGTCTTCTGCAGCTAGCTGTTGAGCTTTCTCTGTACCATTTGTTAAGGAAGCTCATTCCTCCAACATTTCTTTTGGGTTCCTTTGTAGTTCTCTGGCTTTTTTCTGCACCCTGTAATCTGTTTCATTGAGTTGTGTGTCTACTTTTGTCCTAGTACCATGGTATTTTTCCTTACTATGGCTTTGTAGGATAATTTAAAATTGAATATTATGATGCTTCTAGCACTGACCTTTTTCGTAGGATTCCTTTAGCCATTCTGGGTCTCTCATGTTTCTGTATGAATTTTTAGAATTTTTTTCTCTTATTCTGTAAAGAGATGATTGGAAGGCTGAGGGAGATTGTATTGATTCTATCAATTGTTCTATTTCCTACTTGTATCTCTCGCAGGTAGTTTCTCTCTAGGATATGTAGCATTGGAATTTGCCAGATAGAAGGCTCAGTGAGTCATAAAGTTGCCCTGTTAAAATGTGAATGCTAAGGCCTTCCCAGACTTTCCCTCTCAGTGATACACCTTGTCTGCCTTAGGACTGTCTACAGCTAGAAGCTTTCAGAGTTTCTCTGTATCCTTCTGTGTCCTCTAAGCTACTGCAATCCCCAAGCAACTTTGGGACCTGTGGGGTCATGAGGTGCCCCTTGCTCCAGAAGTTCCTCTATGTACAGAGGAACATGGCAGATGTCTAAGCAGGAGGAGATCCCTGATCCAACTAGAGGTTGGAGAAAGCAAACAAACTACTGAATTCTGTGCTAGCAATAAGCAGCAAGAGGAGCCAAGCAATTTATCAGACTTGACCTCAGCCCTTCTAGACCCTGAACTCTGAGAAACACACATGATAGGCAACGCTCTTCACCGCAGAGAACAATGGTACCATCCAGTGTGTTCTCCACATTTGAGCTTCCCAATGCTTAACCTTTCCAGGGTGTCTCTGACTGTCTCATGGAGCATCTCCCACGCTTCAGCAGGGATACTCCAACTATATCCTTATTGTAGGCAGCTGAATTAGATAAAAATATAAGCAGTCAGACAGGGCTAAGCCCTAGAAGGAGAGAGCACAGAAGACAGGATGCCTTGTAACTGTGAGAGAGATGGATGCTAAAGACCAAAGACTGAACCAATAAATGCTTACCTCCCTGAAGATAAGCTTTGGGGAATGATCATCACCTTGAGGATGCCAGGAAGAATCACTAGCCAGGAAGAACAGCTAGCAGTGACCAGACAAACTCCTGTTCTACATGCATGCCTACTTGCTATGTACTTGCTTTGTCATTTCATCCTGAATTTAATCAATTTTACCTGAGCAATGGTACTTGCAACCTTGTTGGTTGACCCTAGTTTTATCCTCATGCCCACCTAAGCGAGTTCCCATGTTCTCCACCTTAGACCTGCCTCACCACATGATTTGGCAGTATAAAAATCCCTAGAAACTGCATATTCCTGGGGTAACCCATGTGGGTCCTCCTTTTGAACCTTTCTTAGACAGAATTTTTCCCCCAATAAACATATTCTGCTCTGAACCTCTGTTGTTCCTAAAATTCATTCTTTAGTTCTAGAGGATGCAAACTCAGTCCAGGTATCTTTCAGGTTAGGAGTTTCATTCCTCTATATCACCCTGAAATATAGTGGCTCTGTGACTCCTGATTCCTCAGCCTTAAACAATAAACCCCTTCTTAAAATGGCAGCTGATTGCAACACTCCTAAATGGGGTGGACGCTGCGGTGGATTTCCACAGCCTATTACATGGAAGAAGCTGTCGCCTGCCAGTGTGAGCCCGTGCTTTCACAGAAGTGGAAATTAAAACAAAAGTACAAATTTATAGGAAAACAAATATTTAATTGCAATGTTAGAGGGAAGACAACAATGGACTCCAGGTTAGGTAGCTGGGGAAGGCACCTTGTAATAGAGGGGTTCAAGATGTCCCTGCTGGGAAAAAGCAAAAGGCCAACTCATGGGCCAAGGCCCACTTTTTCAGTGTTTCAATCTTGGTTTTGGAATTTTTATGGCTGAAGGATGGTCTCCTTGGCAGGAAATGGCTGTCTGCCTTAGTAATGTGGGGCCTCACTTTTTTCTAGAATTCAGGTGATTATGTAAGACAATGGCTAGAGACTCCCATGTGTAATTTAATGTCCCTATAAACCTCTTATCTTGGTGTCCTAGCCCTGAAGGGGATGAGATCCTGTAAATTCAGAGAAATCAAAGCTGTCTGGCCAGCTCTTAAATATATTCTTCCTACATGATCAATAAACCCATATGCAGAGACGAGGAAAAAATTGACCCAAGATTTATAGTAGCAAAAGGTATAAAATAGAAGTCAAGCCCTATCCTACTTTTAGTTGTCTCTTGGGTATTTGTAGGCCCAGCTGAAGGATCATTGTTCATAGCCAAATGGCCTTTAGCTTTGTCCCCAGAAGAAAATACAATGAGTAGTAGCAAGACAGGCCTTGAACTCTGCCTGGCTCCCATATTTCTGACACTCTTTGACTATGTCAGGATTACATCAGAGCCACTTTCATAGTTCAGCTCTTTGCTGCAGTTTGTCACAAGCAGGAGTCTTTCTTTGTGCTAGCATTGCTCATTGTTTTGTTGTTGTTTGTTTTGTTTTTGTTTTTTTTTTCTCACTAGGGCTGCTGGTTCTTCCAAGGCTTAAGTTGTGCTTATGGAGCTAAGACTCCTCCTCTACCCTGGGGAAGCCATGGTTAGCATTCCAAACTGCTTTGTTCTCTTCTCTATGATAATTTGTTTCTCCACATTTTAAGCATTCTCCTCATCTCTCTATTTATTCCTGGAGCTCTCCTTTTCTTCTAAGTAGTTGTTTTTAGGTGCCTCCATTCCAGGTCCAAGAGTGGCTATGATCCACTGCCAGCTGTATTCCCCGTCCTGGTTCTCCTTTCTCCTTGACCATTCTTATGTGAGAAGCTAGAATTCAGTTATGTTCTATGTTCCAGCCCAAGCTCAAGGCTTCATGAATATATTTTTTGTCCCAAATCTCCCTCTCACTTATATACGGAGTTATCTACACACATGCACACAACACCTAAGGAAAAGTGGAAGAGATAGAAAAGTGCACTACTCCAGTGTTAGTGAGATAAAAGTTAAGATAGTTTCCCTACTTATTAACTATGTTTGTTGTAGGCAGATAGTTTCCCTGCTATCTACAAAGAATGAAAAGGAAAAAATCCTTCAAATTTAGTTTAAAGATCAAATTGGCTTTTATTTGCAAGTCTTAAATTAGGTGACACCTCATTTTTGTTTTTAAAGGAAACAAGTGCTCCACTAAGCTGAAGAGATGGATTGGCTATATAAACAGACAAAGGCAGGAAACACAGAAAAAGGCAATAAATAAGTGCTAATCATTTCAAAGTTGTTTTCCTTCTCATGGTAAGACAGAGGGGCCTGCTTCACACTAAGTTAGATTTCATGGCACTTAAGACAAGAGATACTATTCTGAGTTGGTCTGGCCCCTGGAGGCCAATTACAGAATGTTAGCACAAAGCAAAGGACTCCCATAAAATTTGTCCAACATTTTTAGAAATGCTTTTCCTTAGAGTGTAAGTGATACTCTCAGGCACCACCACGTAGAGTTTTCAGTTTCTTTTTTTTTCATTTTATTGAAAAATAAATAGCAATGAGACCGTTTCAAAACTGATTAATAAGACAGTTTCAATAATTAATACATTGTACATTGTTATCTTCTTAGTGATTATCCATAGTGCAAGATGCAGACAGGCTATCCTGACCAAACACTATTAGTACAAATCTTTCTTCTCATTAAATTAAGCAAAAGTAGTTGTGTATCTACCCTAACTATTCTGTATATCTATCCTAACTATACAGATACAAAGTGGTCCTTCCTTTGTGTCCCCTTTTTTGTTTAGTCCTGACAGAGATGGGTATTCCATGGGCACCTAAATACTATAGGTGCATGAATTCAGCAAAAAAAATCAAACACAGTCCAGTTTCAATATGTCATCATGAGTCACAGCATCCCCATTGCCACAGACGTCCTCGATTTGCCATTATTCGAGGCCACAGGAAGTCCAGTTAGCCTTCGATTCATGTCTGGGTATAGACATATATGACTTTTTGAGAGAAGCAACACACTGAGGAAATTATGATAGTGACTGTTAGGAGGATAACATCAAAGGTTTGGAGGGCAGTCCTGGGTTCTGGGCTGTTTATGTTTCTTCATTTAGCTACATGCCACTGTTCAGGTCAGCACTCTGTTATTTTGGTTGGTATAGCTCTGTAGTGTGTTTTGAATAATGTGATTACACCAGCTTTGTTTTTGTTTTACTTTGGTCTGTTTTTTTGTTCAGTTTTGCTTTGGCTATTCAGTGTCTTTTTCAGCCATACAAAGCTTGTATGTCTGCAACATTATGGGTTTTCAGATTTTTTTTAATTCCATGACGAATGTCATTGACACTGTGGCATGGAATGCACTGAACCTGTAGCTTACTTTGGCTTATGCTACTGTATGAACAGAACTTATATCCTCTAACAGATTATTGTGATTAAATCTTGGTCCTCAGAGCCGTGCTACTGGTAGGTGGTGCAATATTGCGGAGATTAGCGCTTCCAAGTGTTCCTTAAGTCTTTGGGGCATGTGCCTCGGAAAGATGTGGGGTCTGAGTCTCACTGTCAGACTTCCTGCTTGAAGATATAAGTTCTTCTACGCATGTGTCTTTGCCATATGTGATGTAGGGGAGACAGAGAACAGCCTCACCAGAATTGAGTTGATGCTGGCACAATGCCCTCGAATCTCTAAAGCTGTAAGTTGAATAAACTTTGTCTCTTTATACAGTTAGCTGCTTCACACACTGCATTACACTTGGGAAAAACTGAAAAACAGGTAATGTAGGTATATAAACCATGCTAATTGTTTCAAACCATGAATATGGGCAGACTGTCATTTTCTTGGGTCCTCCTTCATCAGGGTTTTGTAATTTTGGTTCTGGATATTATTAACTTATTGGGTAAATTTATTCATAATTTTTGTAGCTATTCTTTTATGTGTCTTATTTTTTAATTTATTGAACAAATAGCAATGAGACAGTTTCAAATCAAATTAGTAGGACAGATTCAACAATTAATACATGGCAGATAGTTTTCATAGTGGCTTTTTGTTGTACAAGGTGCATACATGATACTCTATCTACAAACACTATTAGAGCAGATGTCTCTAATCAACAAATTAAGAGAATGTAGCTGTATATCTATTTTTCTTTAAAAGCTGAATTATAATACAGTTTCAATAATTAATACTTTTTACATAGATATCTTCCTAGTAGTTATCCATAGTACAAGAAGCCGACAGGATTTCCTCTCCAAACACTATTAGTGTATATATTTCTTTTCAGAGAACTATGCCAAAGTACTGCATATTTATCCTAACTGTACTATTTATACAGACACAGAATGATTCTTCCTTTGTATCCCTTTTTTCTGTTTAGTCCTGTCAAAGATGGGTATTCTACTGGCATTTAATTATTAGAGGTGCTTGAATTCAGCAGAACAATCCAACACACTCCAGCAGTCCATGGTAATAGTGGGTTATCTCAAGAAGTTGTTGATTAGACCCATTTACAGCTCAGCTTACTATTATGGCCTTGTTTGATGCACCTCATTTTTATACTTTTTGCTGGATAGTTAAGACCGAGATAAAGCAAGACCCATATAACAAAAAATGTAACTTTTGTATCTGATGAACTCAGTTAAGTCCCCTTAGGGTAATCCTGTAGATTACTTTGTCAGTGCCTGTAGATCCTTTGTCAGTGTCATCCATGTGGATGAGTCACAGCCATTGCTTGGCCAGCTTTCTCTCTGTGAAAGACTGAGAGAAAGTTTTCCTTCCATGTGACTCTCTTTAGGCACACTATAGATCATCAATCACATTCCTCTGTGGCTCCCTAATCTCCTTGATCTGAAAATTTAGGGCACAACTGAGTACCATGATGTTACAGTACAGGTTCTCCTATGTTCTGAGTCGTCACTGACCTTGAAAGGCTAGGGCCACAATATTGGCTGAACTTGCAGCCCTTCCGTTTCTCCAATTTTTGATCTGCAAATTTATGTTGTTAACCATCCAGAAGAGAAGCTGTTTATTACCCTGCAACACATGCAGTTCAGTTTACCCTATTTGAGTAAATTCTTTTTAGTTGTCGTAATACCTTTCTATTTGTATTTCTTCTTTTGATTTCTTATACAAGGGAGACTATATGATATTTGCACATGTGTGTCTGGTTTATTTCACTTATGAGTATATGTTTAAGTGGCATCCACTTCAATATAAAGGCTTCAAGTATATCATTCTTTATAGCTGAGTAATACTCCTTTATATAGAAATACAACATCTTTTTCAACCATTCCTCATGTGAGGAATCTTAGTTGTTTCCAAGATTTGGCTATCACAAATTGTGCTGCTATAAACATAGGTACTCATATATCACTTTGATATGATGTTTTCAGTTCCTCTGGAAAATTCCCAGTAGGGGGATAGCTGGCTTGAATTGGATTTCCAGTCCTACTCTTTTGAGGAGTCACCACACTGATCTCCACAAATGTTGTACCAGTCTACATTCCCACCAGCAGTGGAGAAGTGTTCCCTTTTCCCCACATCCTCTCCAACATTTGTAGTTGGTTGATTTCTTTACAATAGCCATTCTTTGTAGAGTGAGATGGTATCTCAGTGTGGTTTTAACTTGCATTTCATGGATAGCTAGTGATATGGAGCATTTTTTTATATATTTATTTGCTTCTTTAATTTCATCCTCTGAGAAGTGTGTATTCATCTCAGGTGCCCATTTCTGGATTGGGTCTTTAAATTTGAGGGCCAAAATATATCTTAGTACTTTATAAATTCTAGAGAGAAGACCTTTGTCTGAGTGCTCATTACTTAAGATGTTTTTGAAATTTGTGGGACGTCTATTCACTTTGTTTACAATTTCTTTTGATGTGAAGAAACTTTTCAAGAAGAGTTGATCCCAGTTGTTAATTCTTTCATGTGTTTCCCATGCGAATACATGTTTGTTCATGAACTCTTTGCCTACCCCTATGTCTTCAAGAGTTGCTCCTACTTTCTCTTCCAGAAGATTGAGTGTTTCTGTTTTAATGTTTAGATCTTTAATCAATTTTGACTTTAGCTTAGTGCTTGGTGATAGATCTGGGTAAAGTTTTGGTTTTTGGCATGGAGAGAGCCATTTTTTCCAGCACCGTTTGTTAAAGAAGCTATCTTTCTTCCAGTAAGCATATTTGGCCCCTTTGTTGAAGAGCAGGTGGCTGAATGTGTTCATAGATGCCTCTGTGTCTTCTAATCTATTCTATTAATCCTCAGGCCTATATTGTTACCAGTACCATGTTGATTTTATAATAGTGGCTTTGTAGTACAATTTTAAGTCAGGACTTGTGATGCCTCCTGCCTTGTCTTTGTTGGACAGGATTGCCTTTGCTATTCTAGGTCATTTCTGGTTCCAAATAAATTTTAGGAACGATTTCTCTAGGTCTGGGAGGTATGTTGGTGGCAGTTTGCATTAAATCGGTACAACAATTTTGGGAATATGGCCGTCTTCATAATGTTGGTTCTTCCTATGCAGGAGCATGGAATATCCTTCCATTTCCTGGACTTCTCTATGATCTCTTTTCTTAGGGT
>PVKA01025849.1:9381-32583 GCA_004027165.1 Ctenomys sociabilis
TATGGGGCCGGGGAGATGGCTCAGTGGAATAAGCACTTCATGGCAAGTGCAAGGGCCTGAGTTTAATCCCCGGTTCCACCAAAAGAAAAAAAAAAAAAAGAAAAAGAGACTTAAAACATATACGTTTACATCTGGTAATCTGAAAAATTAATTTGCACATAGCATCATGTAATACAGCAACCATTGTTGGATTCCTATTACTTTGTTTAGTGAAATCTCATATCATGTATAATGCTGTTTTCTTCTATCACTATTTTGTATTCTTTAGAAATAATAAAAAGTATGAAATTAAACAAAAATATATTTGTTTTAAGAATAAATAAATAAATAACATCACACCCAGCTAGTATGTCCTTATTTTTAAGAATTACACACTCAGCCAGGCATGGTGGCACACCTGCAGCCTCAGCCGCTATTTAAGAGGCTGAGGTAAAGGAGCACTTGAGCCCCAGAGTTCTACACCAGCCTGGGCAACATACTGAGACACTGTTTCAGAACACACATGTGCTCTCTCTCTCTCTCTCTCTCTCTCTCTCTCTCTCTCTCTCTCTCCCTGTTTTGTATGCACACACACCGACATATTTAAAGTATAAGGGCAGATTATGTCTGTAAGTTACTCTCAAACAGTTCAAAATGGAAAGATAACACTAATTCAGCCAGCAAAGTGGCTAAGCACCATAATCCCACTTTCTCAGACGTCTGTAGAAGTACCACAAGTTCCAGGCAAGCCTGGGTAATTTGGTGAGACTGTCTTTTTTTTTTTTTTTTTTTTTTTTTTTTTTTTTTTTTTTTTTTTTTTTTTTTTTTTTTTTTTTTTTTTGTCTTTTTGAGACAGGGTCCCACTATGCAGTTCAGGCTGGCCTTAAGCTCGCTTTGTAGCTCAGGCTGGTCTCGAACTCACAACAATCCTCCTGCCTCAGCCTCCCAAGTGCTGGGATTATAGGCATGCGCCACCACGCCTGACTAGGTGAGACTGTCTTGATCCCAGCCCTCTGGGAGGTTGTGGCAGGAGAAGCACAAGTTGAAGCCCAGAGTGGACAATTTAGCAAGATCCTGCGTCAGTAATCAGGGGTGAGGGGGTGGAATAGAGATAATGCAGAGTCCCTGAATCCATTTTCTTTTCTTTTCTTTTTTTCAGGAGTTGAACCCAAGGGCTCTTGAATACTAAGCAAGTGCTCTACCACTGAGATATACCCACATCCTTTAGAGGCACTCAATTCAATTCCCAGCAACAGAGAAAAAAAATGAAAACTGCTAGAAATGTAGCTTATTTGTAGAGCACTTGCCTAGCATATATAAGGCCCTGGATTTAAACTCAAAATACAACAGCATAAATCTTTTTCCTTTTTTTTTTTTTTTTTTTTTTTTTTGGCTGGTTCAGCCCACCCTGAGGGCAGATGGTGCCCAGGATCTAACCCAGTCCCTTGCGGCTGCCTAAACTTGCCTAAGCAGGTGCTTTAGACCACTGAGCTATCTCACAGATAAATCTTCTTTATTCTTTTTATATCTAAAACTGGGCAGTGAGCCTAGGGGTGCTCTACCACTGAGCTACGTTTCTAGCCTTTGTTTCTTTTCTTTTTGAGGCAAGGTCTCTATGTAGTTCAGCTAGGCCTTGAACTCACTATGTAGCGTAGGCTGGCCTGGAACTCAGGATGATCCTCCCTCCTCAGATTCCTGAAAGCTGGGATTACAGGTGTGCCCCACCATGCCCCAACTAGCCCTTGTTTCAATATTTTATTTTATTTTATTTTATTATTTGGTTGATTGATTGGTTTGTCTTTTTGAGACAGAATCTTGCTATGAAGTTTGGGCTGGCTTTGAGCTCACTTTGTAGCACAGTATGGGCTTGTACTTACAACAATCCTCCTGCCTCAGCCTCCTGAGGGCTGAGATTACAGGCATGTGCCACCACACCAGGCTTTAAATTTTATTTTTAGACAAGGTCTTTATAAATTGCTGTGATGGTTAACTGATTGTTTCAATTTAAGTAAGAAACACCCAACTCAATTGGATCAGCATAGTTCCAGGTATGACTGAGGGGATTTACTGAAGATGCCCTACCCTATGGTGGCTTGTCACCTTAGTGGCCTAAAGGGAAACAAGAAGGAAGGCTGGCTTCTGTTTCTTCAGAAGAGCTCCTTTCTTTGCCTTCACCTTGCATGTCATCTCCTGACTTCCAGCCCAGGCCTTTAAAACTGCTGATATGAACACATACAGGACAGTGCAGTGAGCTTCAGGCTTTGGACCGCATCCCTTGGATTTCAGTGACCCTTCTACCTCAGCCTCCTAAGTGTTGGGATGATGGGCCTACACCACTAGGGCCAGTAAGACCATGTTGTTAAAAAAAATAAATGTAAGAACCACAAGCCTAAATCTCACATGATTTTTCTCACATGGAAACCCAAAATGTAAAGAGAAAAATAAAAGATAGCAGGAAGTAGAGAGATATTTTAATACGGGAATCAAGAGATGAAGGAGGGAAGGAAAGAGGATATAAAAGGGAACTAAGATGTCTTATGCACATGTAAACCCTACACATGGATGTAAACATTACATGCTGCAAGCATTTACTAATAAAAACTAAAATTATGCCTTTTTCAAATCACCTGAAAATTAGTTTTTAAATGTCTCTTAGGAGCCGGGCGTGGTGGCGCACGCCTGTAATCCCGGCACTTGGGAGGCTGAGGCAGGAGGATTGTTGTGAGTTCGAGACCAGCCTGAGCTACAAAGTGAGCTTAAGGACAGCCTGAACTGCATAGTGAGACCCTGTCTCAAAAAGACAAAAAAAAAAAAAAAAAAAAAAAGTCTCTTAGCAAGAAAGTAGGTAAGTATATACAATCTCGTAAATTTGTAGTTATTTGTTGGACACTGGAAATGAATGGCAATTGCATCTGCTGCGGTACGAGCTGACGTAAAGCTGCGCAAATGCACTGCTTGCTCCCAGTGCCTCTGAGTCGTGTGCAAGGCTTTACATAGTGCATGTTGCCTACCAGTTCTCTGTCAAGTGGCACTTTCCACATTTGCCCCTTTCAACTCGTGGAACCATATGGAGGATGCAGAAAAGAACATCCAGACCAAGCCCTTCTTTTGTCCGAGGTACGATGTTCAGAGTAGAATTAGGAGCGGCACCCCAGGCTTCTATCCCCAAATTCTACATATTTTTGTTATACCACTACAAAACACAATTTCCAGACCAGATTGAGATATAAGATCATCGGGTTTTGTTTTTTTCTCCCTGGCCAAATTTACTAGGTCAAATTCATGATTAGGGGCATATATGTAACAATAAAAAATATATAATAAATAAATATTTGATACATCCATCAGTTTGGAATGCCTTTCATGTAGTTCCTATTTTCTTTTTCTTTTTTCAAAACCTCTTATTTATTTGATATAGGTCTCACTATGCAGCGTGGACTCATAGTGATCCTCCTGTCTCAGCCTCCCCAGCACTGGAATTACAGGTGTGCACCACCATGCCCAGTTTCAATGGTTGGCACGATTAGACCAGGGCCAGCAGGGTTAGACCACCAAGCTACCTCCCCAGCCTAGTTCCTGTTTTCAAAGATATGGTTTTGATTTATTCACGAGCTATAGAACCTGACATGTATTTTCTTAGAGCTATAAAGGAAGAGTTGGCTACCAGCAATGAGGGTAAGTGACTTGTTTTTGCAAAAGGTAGTGTGATATCTAAATGTCTAGGTGCCAAATTATAAAATGAGATCAGACTTGGAATCTATTGAAGTTTTATTCTTTCAAATTATATATGGTTTATAGACCATTTTGAGAAGCAATTTTAAATTGCACATTCAGAGCAAAACACTAGCTAATTTGACATTCTTAAATGAAAAGTATATCAGTAACTCAAGAAAAAAAATGAATATAGCTTATCAGTAGTTGTTTGTCCTTATTTAAGAAAATAACAGTTTCGTGGGCCAGGGCTGAAGCTGGGTAACAGAATGCTTATCTTCCAATCTCTGGCAAGCAGTAATTGCCTTACCATATTTAGAAAGACAACATGAGAAATTTTGAATATTGTATTTTCAGAAGGACTACTAGTTCAAACTTAAGGAGGTTAGTAGTATATTTAAGATCCCAATCATCAATTTAAAAAAAAAAAAACTGGGGCCTTTATTTCTTTCTGAGTCATTGAAATCTACTTAAGGTTTATGGCCTACCTATTCATTGAGTGAGTTAAGACCAATAAAACGCTCGCTTCACAAATTCAGTCTTCTTTTCTCAAGAAGTAACAAAGCAGTCAAAAGTTTGAAAAGGCATTCATTACAACTGTTATGATACAGCAAAAGAGAAAAGAAACCTTTGAAGTTCAATGATCAATTAGATATTTTACACATAATATTAAAATGGTATGGTGTTTGGAATTCAGGTCTTATTCTTTGCATCTGTGGATAGCAGTGTATGAAAAGTAGAAGGCAATAAAAATTAGTAAGACCAGGATTGTCACGCTGTCATACTTCAATCAAACTGAGATTTTGATGCTCAAAAGTATAAGTGCAAGGGTTTAGAGTCACAAAAAAAAATACTGATTTTTAAAACCTCGGAATGGGTGAGACATAGTCACCTTGCCTGTGAAAAAGAAATCAGAGTCATAATCTGTAAAAGTCTTTTTAAATCATTTAATTAAAAATGAAAACTCTAGAGAAGTTTACCTATATTTATGGATGTGAAAGCATGTACAAAGTTGTTAATTGCAGCAGCACTTGTGTAGTAATGGTATTTTTTTTATAATTTTGTGTGTTAGTTGTATGGTTTTGTAATGGTTTGTGATAGTTGTGTGTGCGTTACTGAGGACTGAACCCATGACCTTCACACTGATCTATATCTCAAGACTTTTTAAAAAATATTTTATTTTGAGACAGGATCCCACTAAGTTGCTAAATTTCTCAGGCTGGTCTCAAACTTTTGATACTGCCTCAGCATCACAGAGGTTTGGGATTATTAATATGCCTCATCATACCCAGCTTTGGGGAGGTTCTGGGACTCGAACTCAGGACCTTGCACTTGCAGACAGGTGCTACACCACTGAGCTACATCCTCAGACACCGAGCTTCTTTTTTTTTCAGTGCCAAAAATCAAAGCAGGGTTTTGTGCATGCTAGGCAGATACTCTACCACTGAGTTACATCACCAGTCCATTTCTTTCTCCTCTTGCAGGGCTATGGAGGAAATCCAGGGCTTTACACATGTTAGGCAAGTGCTGTGACACTGAGCTACATCGCAGCCCCACTGTAGCATGCTGTAATGGAAACAACCTAAAAGTCATTGCAAAGGAGTGGATAAACATGTTTGAGTGTATTCATGTGATGGAATGCTGCATAATAATGAAAATGAATTAATGGTGCATGTACTGACATGGTTAAACCTCAAACACATTATGTAAAAATGCAAGGTGCAGTATAGAATAAGTTAACATGCCAACTCATTTCACCCTTAAACCAACCTTATAAGTTGTAGCATGAATTCTTATCTTATAAATGAGAAAATAAAATATTGACAGATTGATTTCCTAGAAGTCTCATGTGTACAGCATATATTACAGATCAATTTTTCCTCTAATATTTTAGTACAATAACATTTATATAAACTTTAGAGGTGAAAAACCATCTCATATGCATATTTAAGATAGATGTATATATGCCAAAAGTGGGGGAGTGGGGGCCAGGGAGATGGCTCAGTGGAATAAGTGCTTCCCTGGCAAGCACAAGGGCCTAGGCGAGTTTAATCCCTCGTTCAGCCAAAAAAAAAAAAAAAAAAAAAAAAAATCATTCACTTCTGATATATGCTAAAAGTTCAAAACCATGCATGGCAATTAAGGCATCAAATCTATTATTGTGACTACGAAAGGGAAACAGGAAGTTAATGGGGACAGAATGCTTCTTTTGTGTTTGTCAAGTCTTACTTGCTTTAAAAAAATCTGTGTATATGGGGAACTTGAAGTTTGACAAGGCTGATGGTTCATTATATTATTCTGTATTTCTTATATATATGTAAGATATTTAATGATTTTAAAAATCATAAAAAAATTGTAAAAAGGAGAAATGGAAAGGTATAATATAAAGCCAGCCAGAATATTTGTCTTGGATTTCAGGTATAATGAGCAACTCAGATTGTAATTTTAAATATTTATACAAATAATGAAAAATAAAGATTCTAAGATGTTCAGGGACCCTTTTTCATTTTAGTTGAAATGCACTAGCACATTTAATAAAAGCTCAATGATAGTCTGCAAAGAATTAGATTCTGTATAGGATAAATGTAATGAAAATCTGACAATACAATATTATTAGCATACTTTCATATAAGCATTACATATAAAGCCTCTTCAGAGACTGTGTCCAAATTCCAACTAAAAGTCCACAAAACCATTTTAGAATTACTTAAATTCAATATTGTTCTTTTATACATGTATATTACATGTTTAAAGAAACTCATAATCAATAAAAAGGATTATGAAAACACCTTTCAGATGTATCCCAATAAACTACCAAATTTGAGAAGGTACATAATTATATTGAATAATACGATGTTTGGTGGCACAACTAAAATGACATTTAATTTAAAGGTCAAACAATTGGCATAATGGAGAATACAGGCTAGTCAATCTTCCTATTTACAAATATTCACGTAGTTACATAAGACCCTCTAAGATCCCAGATACAGTCACTTTTGTTTAATTTAAAAATACTGTGGGAGGACTGAGTGTAGCTCAGTGGTAGAGAACTTGCCTAGCATGATCGAGCTCCCAACTTTCTTCCCAAGCATGATTAATCAACAAATAAAACATGTAATCCAAAACCCCATAGTTGATAGCAGGAAGAAACACCTTTACTCCTTTTTCCCCCAGAAAATCATGCAAATAGATTTCATGTCAATGTGTCTTTCCTCAGAAATACATTGAAGAGAACTTGGGATTTTATGAATATTCATGTTAAGGTTTACTCCATCTTATTATGTTCCTCTTACATATTTCAGGGTACATTTTTCTTGTCCAGAATAAATATTGCCATCCTCTCACCTGGGAGTTAGAGGAATTTTCCACCACAAACAATGCTGTCTAAGTACTGAGCAAATAAATTAGGTTTCTAAAGCATTGATTCTTTTGGGGGGGAGGGTACCAGGTATCAAATTCAGGACCTTGTGCTTGCCAGGCAGGCACTGCAGCTGCTGAGCTACATCCACAGCTCCAAAATCATTGATTCTTAATGGTTTCCTGAGCACCATTTAGTCCACACTCGGGGGGCCAAAGAACTTTTGGCACATCCTCAAATCTTGAAAGGAGCATGGAGTTAATTACCACGTCTAGAAGCCACTTGGTGCCTTGTACTCCTCAATGTGTGGGACCTCACTCCTTTGCTGTGGATGACTTGAGAAAAGGTGAGAAGGAAAAAAATCAAGCGCTATAATAATACCTTTAATTTCTGTGTCATAACAAGGAGCTCTAAATACTGTTATGATATAATGCTGCATTTGTCTTTACAACTTCCCTGCAAACTGCGTATGTGGGAGCAAAAGAAAAGGACCACAACAACCTTTGAGTTTCATTGCATAGTAATTGGAAATACAGGATTGACATGCTTTTGTTCTTTTTTATTTATTTTTAATTTAATTTATTTATTTATTTATTTACAGAACCGGTGATTGAACTCAGGCCCTTGTGCTTGCCAGGGAAGCCCTTATTCCACCCAGCCATCTCTCCGGTCCCACTATTGTTCTTTAGAGTTAATGATAAATATAATACATGAATTCATTATCCTTAAAAAAACAACACTGTGGTTTGGTTTGGTTTTCTGAGATAGGGTCATACCATGTAGTTCAGGCTGGCCTTGAACTCACTATGTATCCCAGGCTGGCCTCAAACTCACAGAAGTCCTCCTGCCTCAGCCCACCTAGTGCTGTGATTACAGGCGTGCACCACCACACCCACCTAAAACTAAATTACTTGTATTAATCAGAGAAAAGGAATGAGTGTGAGTGTGTGTGTGCACATGCGCACATGCACTCACACACATTTGTTCATCTATTAGAAGGAATTAGATGAAGGATCATGGTGGCTAAGTCCCAAGGTTTGCAACTGACAAGGTAGAGCCCCAGGAAAATCCAGTGGTTTCATTCCAGTCTGAGAGTCAGCCGGGCAGTGTTTCCCTTTGTGTTCAAAGGCAAGAAAAGGCCAATGTCTTAGCTCAAGCACTCAGATAGGAGGAGCTAACACATTGCTCTTAAAGGTCAGCCTTTTTCTTTTCATCCCTTTGAACTAATTAGGGGATAACGTGGCTCCCCACATCAGGTAGGGAAATCTGCTTTACTCAGTTTAACAATTCAAATGTTTGTCTCGAAAAGGGTGGTCTTCTGAAGACCTGGCAAGACAGCGGAAGTGAAGCAAAAGAAGAAGCGAACCTTCCACAAGTTTACCGAGCAGCTGCTGAATGTCAAACAGCTGATGGAGCTCTGTAGCACTTGTAAGGGGAGGCAGCAGAACCGTGGACTTCAGTGGAAGCAGCACTTGCTACTGAAGCATCTATGCAAGGCCAAAACGGAGGCACCACCCATGGAGAAGCCCCAGGTGAAGACTCACCTTCGAGACATTATCATCCTGCCCGAAATGGTGGGCAGCATAGTGGGTGTCTACAATGGCAAGACTTTCAACCAAGTGGAGATCAAGCCTGAGATGGTTGGCCACTACCCAGGAGAGCTCTCAATCACCTACAAGCCGGTGAAGCACGGCCGGCCCGGCATTGGTGCCATCACTCTTCGCGCTTCATCCCCCTCAAGTAGTCACCTGGCCAAGAAAGCCACCTCTGCTCCCACCAAAAGAAAAGCAAATATTTGTCATATCCAGAAACATCTTCAAAGACACCAAGAATAGTGTTTTGGTTTTTTGGCAGAACCAGGGATTGAACTCAGGCCCTTGCACTTGCCAGGGAAGCACTTATTCCACTGAGCCATCTCCCCTGCCTGCACCAAGAATGTTTGCAAAATATCTGGGTTTCCTTTGGCACAATGAAGTTGACACCTAAAATAAATAACATTCCCTTTGGCTACCAGCCCAAATGATCCCCTCCTTTCTTGCTATAGATACCCATGTTTAAATTTTCTTCAGGAAAAATCTTTTACTTTTACTTAAGTAAAAATTGCATAATATTATATTACAGTATTTGAAATAGGTATAAGAAACTATATTCTTCTGGGATGGAGAGATGGATCAGTGGAATAAATGCTTCCCTGGCAAGCACAAGGGCCTGAGTTCAATCCCCAGTTCCACCAAAAAAAAAATATATATATATATGTTATATTTATATTATATATAATGCATATTATATATTACATATATTTATATTATATATACTTCTTGTTTTATATTTACCCAAGTACATCATATGTTTTTTTGCAGTTTTCCTGAAGTTACTAGGATGGCACAAGATCATTTGAGCCTCTAGCCGGGCGTGGTGGCGCAGGCCTGTAATCCCAGCACTAGGGAGGCTGAGGCAGGAGGATTGTTGTGAGTTCGAGACCAGCCTGAGCTACAAAGTGAGCTGAAGGCCAGCCTGAACTGCACAGTGAGACCCTGTCTCAAAAAGGCAAAAAAAAAAAAAAAAAAAAGATTATTTGAGCCTTCTTTTTTTTTAACATGCAGTTTTAATTTTTTTTTAATTTTATTTTATTGGAAAAAATTAGCAATGAGACAGTTTCAAATCAAATTAGCAGGACAGAGTCAACAATTAATACATTGCATATTGTGTTCGTAGTGGTTTCTTATCGTACAAGGTGCATACATGGTATTCTACTTACAAATACTATAAGAGCAGATGCCTCTAATCAGTTAATTAAGAGAATGTACCTGTATACTTACGTTATTCTTTTAAAGCTGAATTATAGTACACTTTCAATAATTAATACTTTCTGCATTGTTATCTTCCTAGTGGTTGTCCATAGTACAATAAGCCGACAGATTATCCTGTCCTAACACTATTAGTGCAAATCTTTCTTCTCATAGAATTATGCAGAAGTACTGCATATTCATCCTAACCGTACTGTTTATACAAACACAGGATCTTTCTTCCTTTGTATCCCCTTTTTTTTGTTTAGTCCTGTCAAAGATGGGCATTCCATTGTCATTCAATTATTATAGGTGGCTGAACTCAATGAAACAACCAAACACAGTCCAGCAGACCACAATAATAGTGCATTATCTGAAGAAGCTGTTGACTAGAGCCATTTACAGCTCCGTTTATTATTATGGCCTTATTTTATATACCTCATTTTTATACTTTTTTCTGCTGGATGGTTAAGACCTAGATAAAGCAAGACCTATATAACAAAAAATGTAACTTTTGTACCTGATGAGATCAGTCAAGTCCCCTCAGGATTTATCCTGTAACCCTGTACCTCACTCTAGATCCTTTGTCAGTGTCAGCCATGTGGATGAGTCATGGTCATTGCTTGACCAGTTTGCTCTCTGTGGAAGCCTGAGAGAAAGTTTTCTCTCCATGTGACTCTCCCCAGGCACACTATACATCATCGATCACATTCCTCTGTGGCTCCATAATCTCCTTGATCATAAAATTTGGGGCACAACTGAGTTCCATGATGTTACAGTACAGGTTCTCCTATATCCTGAGTATTCACTGACCTTGGAAGGCTAGGGCCAAAATGTTGGCTGATTTCTCCAATTTTTGATGTGTGAATTTAGGTTTTTAACCATCCAGAAGAGAAGCTGATTATTACCCTGCAATGTATGCATTTCAGTTTAACTATCTGACTAAATTCTTTTTAGTTGTTATACATTCCTATTTGTATTTCTTCTTTTGATTTCTTATACTAGGGAGACTATACGATATTTGCACATGTCTGTCTGTTTTATTTCACTTAGGAGTATATGTTCAAGTGGCATCCACTTCACTATAAATGCTTCTACTTTGAGCCTTCTGGTGCCTGTGACTCCTAAATTTGGTTATTTATTAGCACAAGTTTTTCTTCTCCTTTTTTTTTTCAGACAAGTTCTCACTCTGCAGTTTAGGCTGGCCTTGAACTCACTTTGCAGCCCAAGCTGATTTCAAACTTGGAACCACCCTCCTGCCTTCCAAGTGCTACCATGCGCTACCATGCCTGGTTTAAGCTTTCATTTTCTTCACAGCTTACTAACTGAAATTTTCATGTATAAGTTAACAAAATCCCCACATAGTGACTAGGAAATATTATACCTAGTTTGTAGCTGTGAAAACTGAGTCTCAGAAAATTTAAGGAAATTTGTTCTTGATCACTGTGTTTGGAAACGACTGAGCCAGGATTCAATCCTAGGTCTTTGATTTCAAGCCCACTACTTTCTCCACTGCTATCACAGCATTGCAAGCTATATTTCTGTTCTCTTTCCTTATCTGACTCTGTGACTATATATGTATGAAAATGGTTTAAGACATGTAAAGGGACAGGTAAACACTGAATAAGTAAAGTTACCACTTATTGAATATTGTATGTCAAGCACTGAGGTAGGCAATGTTTCATTTTTAAACTTCATTCCAAGATAGGTATTATCCCTATAACATACATGAGAAAACTGAGGTTTAGAGAACTTAAGTGACTTGGAGAAGGATATCAAAGCCCAATTCAAACTTGGTCTATTAGTACAGAATATCTGTGATTTTTTTTTTTTTTTTCGGAACTGGGGATTGAACTCAGGCACTTGCACTTCCCAAGGAAGTGCCTATTCCACTGAGCCATCTCCCCAGCCCCAATATCTGTGATTTCTGCTACAATTACGCTGCATATTGGTGTGCTATCTCACTGTGTCTCTCTGCATTATTAGTGTTTTTGTGGTACTGGTGATTAAAACCATGAATATATATGTTATTGTGAGGCACTCTTACTATGTAGTTCAGGTTGAACTTGAAGTCACTATATAGCCTAGGCCGGGCTCAAATTCAGGGCAATCCTCTTGCTTCAGCCTCCCAAATGCTCAAATTGTAGGTGTGTACCACCATGCCTGGCCCAATCTTTATGTTTTATGGCATCTGTAAAGATCTACCTCATTCAGTTGGTTGCTGTCTAGTTTCTCTACCTTAGTTACTTTCTTTCTTGTTGCTGAAGTGAAATATTCAACACCCAAAGTTAAAGGAGGAAAGGTTTATTTAGCACGCAGTTTGAAGTAATTTCAGATCATATTCAGTTGGCTCCAAGGCAGGGTGGCATGGCAGAGGGATATTGCAGAGTAGAAACAGTTAATGGTGGACAGAAGGTAGCAAAGCAAGCAAGGAAACAAGAGTAGCCTTTTTCTGTCCCATATATTGTATGCAGGCTACTGGGATTAGGGTAGAGCAAAACCAATCAACAAACTGATTTAGTAATCACACAGCCTTGATCCTCACACCCTTAATCCCACCATCACACTGTGCATCACTCACATACTCTAGATTCTGCCTCCTCTGAAAAAGCCCTGCCTATGACTTCATGAGACTTTGGAGGGACATCTAGACAAAAGCCAGAATGTTTTCTTAATAGATTTCTTTTCATTTCTGACCATACCAAAGAGTTGAAGGAAATCTTGCTACTATTTAGTCTTTTTCACTTCACTATCATATATATTCTCTTGAAAAATAAAATGATTTTGCTTGCATTATTTTTCATTTACTGACAGCCATCAGTAAACAGAATATCACCTGTTAGTGGTTCTCTGATCTTTTCCTTAATGTATTTTGAATCTTTGCCAAATAGTGCACCTGATTCTGTAGGAATTTTTATCTTCAGAAAGTGGCTGAACAATGGAACTAATGGAATTGCGCAAAAATTTCAGGAGTGGTTCACTCACTCATCTGTGTACTCATTCAGCACATTTATAGAACACCTATCATGTGATAGGTATGATGTTAAGTTCTGGGGATTAAAATATGCATGTGGGCCTGAGGGTAATGAATTTCGCACCATGTGTGAGAACCTGACTTTGATTGATCCTCAGCACCAAAAATATGTATATGACATTATTCCTATTCTCACGGAAATACACAGTAGGCATAGGAACCTTACAGGTTAGTTGGCAATTACAGGATAGCATAATAAGTGCTACACTTGAATGAGAGCATAGTATACTGGTTTCAAGAGTAGGTCGTTGGGCCAGGCACTGACACTCATATCCCAGCTGTCACTTGCTGGTAGCCACTGTAAGAGTCTACCTCATGCAGTTTGCATGGGAATTGAGTTATTCACGTGAAAAATACATAACTATCATAACTATCTGGGCATGGTGGTGCACGCCTATAATCCCAGAACAGAAGATGCTGAGACAGGAGGATCACCATGAGTTTGAGGCCAACTTGGGCTACACAGTGAGACTCTGTCTCAAAAAACAACAATAAAAAACTATCATCATCATCATCATCATCATCATCATCATCATCATCATTATTTGGTTTTTGAAACAAAGTCTTGCTATGTAGCCTAGGGTGGTCTTGGACATACAAATCCTTCTGCATCCAGCCTCCCTAGTGCTGAGATTTAATAACTATTATTAATATGAAAGCAGGGCTGAGGAAATAGCTTGGCAGTGTAAGTGTCTTCCTGGAAAGCACAAGGACTGAGTTTGATCCCCAGTACCACATGTCATGCCAGCCTGGAACCTGGGCACAATGAGCTAGCCAGGAAAACTGAGAGTGGTGGTGCAGTGCTGAGGAGGCTGAGAGAGGAGGATCACTATAAGCCTGAACTGTGTAGTGAGACGCCATACCAAATAAATAAATAGGGGCTGGGGAGATGGCTCAGTGGAATAAGGGCTTCCCTGGCAAGTGCAAGGGCCTGAGTTCAATCCCCGGTTCCACCAAAACAAACAACAACAAAAAAACCAAATAAATAAATGTTTTATTAATGTGAAAGCAAAAAGCATTAAGTAATATGGCAGCACAGAAAAGGGGTACCTAGCACCTTTAATGGTGCACACCTATAATCCCAGTACTTGGAAGGCTGAGACAGCAGGATTGCCTGCAGTTCAAGGTCAGCTTATGCTATAGGGGAAGTTCAAGGATAGCCTATCATAGACTGAGAGGAAGCCAGGGAATTATACCTAGGAATTGAGTCCTGACACAAAACTAGGAGTTACCTAGCCTGCAAAAGGAGCAAGAGTGTTTAAGAGTCTAGTATAGGCAAAAGCATCAGAACACAAGGCAAGCCTGGCATGGTGGCGCATGCCTGTAATCTCAGCACTCGGGAGGCTGAGGCAGGAGGATTGTTGTGAGTTCGAGACCAGCCTGAGCTACAAAGTGAGCTTAAGGCCAGCCTGAACTGCATAGTGAGACCCTGTCCCAAAAAGAAAAAAAAAAAAAAAAAAAACACACAAGGCAGCACAGCATGAATTGAGGAACTATAAGTTTGGTGTTACTCAAGTATAAAGGGAGAGGGGTAGTGTCTGGAGATTCTATAGAAGCCACATCAGGAAGGACTCTTGTAATTATTGCTAAAGACTTGTAAGTTTTTCTTGAGTGTGGAGGAATCCATGAGCACTTATAATGAGAGTGATAACATCAGTGAGTTTTAGGTGGAGGTATGCAGGGTGGACAAAGGGCCAATACCAGTATTGGGGAAACTTGGTAAGAGACCATGATAACAGATTAGGGCAAAAATGATACAGCCCAAAGCCAAAGCTGTGGCAGTATAAATGGAAAAATGAGACAGAGTTAAGAGATACTCAGAAATTGTGCTAAGTACAGAATGGAAGACACTTGGATGAACAAGATAGGTGAAAGACATGAGGACCTACTTCTGCCATTCATGCGGACAGGAAATACAAGAGGCACAATCTGGGGAGAGACTTTGTTTCTGTCTTACTCATAAGTGGTAGTACAATAAAATCCAAAGTCCTAAGCTTGGCATTCAAAGTCCTCCATGACCTGTACTTCCAAACTGGTCTTCTAAGTACTGGCTTCTCCATGTCAGATTGCCAAAAGCTGCAAATTCAGGTAGTACCTATTTTTCTAACCTCCTGCCTCCTTTATGTGTTTGGCTGTCAGGCACATGCCAGAGAAACAGACATAGGGAGAAGTAATGACGAAATGTGTGTGTGGTTATGTATATCAAAATGATGAAGGAAAATGTGACATTTCAGCCATGTAAGTACTGAACATGACTCCTAGTGAGTTATTCCTCTTTGTGTCTGTGCCCTTTTGCAGAGAGATACTGTCAGTCATCCAGGAAACAGGTGTCATCTCTTTCTGCTCCCCTTGAATCTTGGCTGAACACATAACTTCCTTTGACCAATAAAATGCAGCAGACATGACATCCAGAATTTCTGAATGCAGGCAGGCCTTTAGAGAACTGCCTTCGCAGTTTCTGCTTTCCACTTAGAACCCAAATACCATGTAAAGAAAAGTCCAGGACATACTGCTAGAAAAGGCCATGTTGGGCCAGTCGTGATGGCACACACCTGTAATCCCAGCACACAGGAGGCTGAGGCAGGGGGATCTTTCCAAGTTTGAGACCAGCCTGGGCTACAAAAGAGAACTCAAGGCCTGCATGAACTTCATAGCAAAATTCTGTTTCCAAAAGGCAAAAAAAGAGGCCATGTGAAGAGATAGGCCCAGCTGTGACAGTGTCTCAGCTTCACCCAACCCCCCAGATAACTGTTGTCACATGAGTGAGCTAACCAGGACTAGCAGACCTGCCAGCCAAACCACAGAACCTTGGGAAATAATAAAGCAACTTTTTAAGTAAGTTGTTTTAAGCCATTTCATTTTGAGGAAGTTGTTACACAACAGTAGGCCAAGAGATACACACTGGCAATGGACAGGTGAATAAGAATTCTCCAGAAAGGTAATAGAAGAAAAAGCTGTCCAAACAGAGGGAATATAATAAAGGTGCAGAAGAGTAACACATACCACTCCCTTAAGAATAGCAAATGGTGTATGTTTTAAAGGAAAGACAACCCCAGTGTGGTGGCACATGCTTGTAGTTCAAGCAACTGAGGCTGAGGCAGGAGGATCACAAGTTTGCAACTGGCCTGGGTGACTTAGCAAGATTCTGTCTCAAAATTTAAAAAGAAAAAATAAAAAGGACTGAAAGATATAGCTCAGTGGTAGAGCACCCTTGGTTTAATTCCTAGTACCAAAAAAAAGGAAAAAATGGTGCCTAGCAGAGGGCAGCTGGTAAGAGGACTCACAGGGTGTAAGGCTGAAAGACCAGAGTGCTATTCCCACTGGTAAGCTTTGTCTATATGGAACCCAAGGACATCATAAAAGGAATCATGTTGTATGGTTCCATTTGTTTACTTATGTATTTTTTTATGTATTTAGTACAGGGTCTACAAGGTCTCACTACACAGATCGAACTCATAGTGGTCCTCCTGATTTCAGCCCCCTAAGTGCTATATTTATTTTTATTTTGCAGTACTGGGGATGGGACTCAGGACCTTGCTTTTGCCATACAGGTGCTTATGCCCCTGAGTTATTTCCCCAGCTGGTTCCTTTTAATTAATTAATTATTTATATTTTTTAGATAGGGAGCTGCGGATGTCACTCAGTGAGAGAGTGCTCACTTATCATGTGCAAGACGTTGGGATCAATCCTCAGCACCAGAAAAAAGAAAAACAATTAGCTTTCCTATTTTTTTAATGTATTTGGTTGGTACAGGGTCTCACTACACAGCTTGGGCTCATAGTGGGAGCATTTTCATCCTCCCCAGCACTGGGATTACAGGTGTGGGTCACTACTCCCAGACTCTGGCTGGCTGGGCATGTGGTGCTGGGAATCAAACCAAGGTCCCTGCACTTGCCTAAGCAGGGACTGTAGTCTGCTGAGCTATCTCCCTGGCCTAGCTCTCTATATCTTTTTGAGAGCTATGCACCAGTTGTTTCCGTTTCCTCCAAAATCTACTGAAACCGGATGTGGTGGTGCATGCCAGCCTGGAATACACAGTGAGTTCAAGGCCAGCCTGAACCATGTCTTTAAAAATACACCAAAAGAAGAAAGAAAAGTAAACCACAATTCTTACCTTCTGGAATTTTATAGTCTGTCTGATATGATTTCCAGGCAATAGGAAATGACAATACAGCATGCTGGGTCCCAGCAGGAAAGGAGGGATATAAACACAATTGTAAGGCAGTGTGAACTAACAAGAAGAACTTTCACCAGGATCCTTCATTTTTAGGAACTAAGAGACTTCAGTGTTTTAAGCTATGTTTGACCAGATATTCCCAGTTTTGGTTGGAGACCATCTGGATATACTTGAATGTTAATGTAAACTTTGCTCCAAAAAAAGCCAAATGACACAAGGTTAGATTTCTCTTTCATTTCTATACAATGCTTTGTCTAAAATTCTCACATTATTTTTATGTTGTTTGCCTCTTATAGGCTAGGACAATGTCTGTGGTATATATAATTTTTTTTTACTTTGTCTATAATGTCTCTGGAACTACCCTTATTTCTTTTTCCTTTTTCCTGTTATTTGCTTTCAATAATAATTTACTCAATTCCCTCTATTCCATTTTTCTTCTGGCTCCTTAGGAATTACAGTACAGGTCTAGGGCAGTGGTTATGAACCTATGGCATGCTGCCAAATCTGGTTATTGGTGTTAATGAAAGCTCTATACTATAACTTGGTGGAAACATACATGTTCATCCTGCACCAAGCTCTGAGTCTGATCCTCTGCATCAAAGAAAAAATTTTGTATAATCCTTTATTTTCTTTTTTCTCTTTACAGTACTGGGGATAGAACTGAGGGCTTCAAATGCCAAGCAAGGTTCTCCTACTAAGATACACCCTCAGCCCTGCCCTTTAGTTTTTTTGCTAATGTACCTAGCTGATAGCTCTATTTTGTCCAATGTCTTTGTAAACTTTTAGGAAAGCAGCTCTCCTGTTCCTGCTGTGTCTTCCTCAATTTAATAACCTTAATCTTGAGCCGGGCGTGGTGGCGCACGCCTGTAATCCCAGCACTCGGGAGGCTGAGGCAGGAGGATTGTTGTGAGTTCAAGACCAGCCTGAGCTACAAAGTGAGCTTAAGGACAGCCTGAACTGCATAGTGAGACCCTGTCTCAAAAAGACAAAAAAAAAAAAAAATAACCTTAATCTTGTGTCTGCTAGGTTGTGAGTTCCCCCTATTCCATGCTAGTAATGAGATCCCCAACTCAGCCTCCAGGAAATTATTCATGCTTGAATGATGTCCCTCAAGTCTTTGTGGGGTGGAAAACATCATCTGATTGTGACCTCAGAATGTTGTATAGAAGAATACTAATTAGCCTGCCACAGTGGTACATGCCTGTAGATCCAGCTACTTGGGAGGCTGAAGCAGGCAGATCATTTGAGTTCAGGCATTCATGACCAACCTGGGCAACATGATGAGAACTTATGTCAAAAAAAAAGAAAAGAAAAAGAATATTGAGCCAGGTATGGTAGCACATGCCTGCAATCACAGAACCATGTGAGGTTGAAGATGGTGAATCAGAAATTCAAGCCCAGGCAGGGCAAATTAACAACTTAAGTAAGATCCTGTCTGAAAAATAAAAAGGATGTGAGGACCTAGTTCAGTATGAATGTCTTGGGTTAAATTCCAAGCACTCCCCTGAAATCCATTCTTCCCCAGGAACATCTTTACAATAGTTGTGTAACTGAGTGTGATAGTTCAATTAGCCTTCACGTACACAGTCAGTGAAAGAGCAGCTAAGGTCTGCAGCTAGATGGAAAAAAAATAGCATATATACCAAATCAAGAGCAAATTCAAGTCATGCAACTAGTCAAGCTTAGAAATGTAAAAGAAAACACAGGAAGAAAGATAAAAAGTTAAAATGGATGGATAAGGATTCTTCCTCCAAGGAAGAAGATACTTGGGGGGGGGGGGGTTACTGGGGATTGAACTCAGGACTCCATGCTTGCCAGGCAAGTGATTATTCTACTGAGCTCTCTCCCCAGCCCCAGGAAGAAGATTGAAGATTCTTAAAGAGTATGCTGAGTTACTTGACAGCACCTAATCTCTGGGTTACAGAAATTTAAAAGGACAAAAACAACTTGTTTTTGTTAACTAGTGTCCTTTAAACACAGCTGTTTAATGAAGTGATTTTCAAGGGCTGGCCTGATAGCTCAGCAGATTAAAGCACCTGCTTAGGCAGATGCAGCTGCCGGTGTTCCATCCCCAGCATGCTGTGCCAGCCCCGCCCATGGGGTGTACTGAGATGGCAATTGAGACTGGGTGTGGTGGTGCGCACCTGTAATTCTATGTCTTGGGAGGCTGTAAACAGGTGGATCACTACAAGACCAATCTAGTAGTGAGACCCTGTAGACCCTGTCCTAAATATAGAAAAAATAAGAACAGATTTTCTTTAAACCCTAAAACTCACAGAGCCCTCAGTTTTAACCCAGTTCCTTAGCTCTGCTTATCTACATAGGTCAACACCAAGGGAGCGCGGTGGTGATCCGGCTTTCAGACTTCCCTACCAGTCGAGACTCACTCTAGGAGCTGTCTGCCTTCTGATTTCCAATACACACTCTCCTAACTTCTCTTTTTACCCATGAGTTCAGTCTTTGGCTTTGTGAAACAATGAGCTTGGGTTTGTACAAAATTTACTGCTACAGCTGGACTTACAGGCTTCGCATTGTTCACTAATCAGTCCCACCTGGCCTTGCCTATCCAGAAGATACTGTGCAGAGATTGTACTTTGATCCAGTTTTCCCCTGCAGTGCTAGGGAAGGGACCCCAGTCTCATGCATGGCAGCCAAGAGGTCTGCTCTGAAATTCTTTTCAGTTCTATATCAAGGTGTTAGTTTGATCCTACAAAAATTACCTCATTATTGATGCAAACAGAATAATACAATTGAAAAAGTTTTAATACTTAAAAGGCTGGGCTAAGCAGATTTTTCTTCTTTCCTCCTTCAGGATAATAATTACCTAACAGAATTTCAAAGGTTGCAAGTCATCTTTCTCACTGCATGTGCTTCCTATTTGGTGCTTCTCCTCCTCTTCCTCCTTGTCCTTCTCTTCCTTCCACTTTTTGGTTCAAATATGCACTCAATACCCACACAATATTTCTTCATGAGCCGGGCGTGGTGGCACAGGCCTGTAATCCCAGCACTCAGGAGGCTGAGACAGGAGGATTGTTGTGAGTTTGAGACCAGCCTGAGCTTCAAAGTGAGCTTAAGGCCAGCCTGAACTGCATAGTGAGACTCTGTCTCAAAAAGACAAAAAAAATATTTCTTCATTTCCAGAATAAGCCTGCATCTCCATTTGCTGTCACTTGATCCTCTTAGTATGAAAATTTAACCTTTATAAAACGTACTCATTTCTTGATGCAAATTTAAACCATTAATTTTGTGGTGACAGTGCCTGAGTTAAGGCAAAATTCTGTCCAAATGTCAGCATGGTTTTCACACAATTATTCCTAAAAACACAACTCTGAAATGAGCAATTAAAGAGGTGTTAGGAAATGTTAGTTATCTGAACATGGTGATACCCACATATAATCTCAGCACTCTGGAAGGGTGAAGCAGGAGTATTGCAAGTTCAAGCCTAGCCAAGGCATATTCACGAGACCCTTTCTCAAAAATAAAAAAGTGAAAAGGGTTAGTGATGTAGCTCAGTGAGAGGCCTAGGAACAGTTCCCAGAACAGAAAGGAAGAAAGAAAGAAAGAAAGAAAGAAAGAAAGAAAGAAAGAAAGAAAGAAAGAAAGAAAGAAAGAAAGACCCAGTTATCTTTAAAGTCTATTTATTTATTTATTTATTTTTGTTTTGAGACAGGTTTTCACTATGTATTTCAGGCTGGCTGTGAACTCACTATGTAGACCAAGATGGCCTCAAACTTATGCTGATCCCCCTGCCTCAGCCTCCCAAGTGCTGAGGTTATAAGCATGTACCACCATGCCCTACTAAAAGTCTGTGTGTCGTAACCAACTACTTTTTGGCTCCACACATGCTAGTACTCTACCATTAAACCATAGCCTTAGCCAGCCCCCCTTTTTTGTCATACTGGGGATCAAACAAAGGGCAATCTACCACTGAGCTACATCTCCAATCCTTTTTCTTTTTAATTATTATTTTTTGTCTTTTTGAGACAGGGTCTCATTATGTAGTTCAGGCTGGCCTTAAGCTCACTTCGTAGCTCAGGCTGGTCTCGAACTCACAACAATCCTCCTGCATCAGCCTCCCGAGTGCTGGGATTACAGGCCTGCGCCACCACGCCTGGCTTTTTAAATTATTTTTAATATTTTATTGATTTATTTATTGGTACAGGGTCTTGCTGCACAGCTCAGACTCAGTGATTCTCCTGTCTCAGCTTCTCTAGTGCTGGGATTATAGGTGTGCACCAGCACACTCAGTTTTGGTGGCTGGCTCAGCACAGAGCCCACATATCATGTGGTAGTGTAGATTGAACCCAGGTCCTTGCATTTCCCAGGCAGGCACTTAGACCACAAAGTTTTCTCCATGCCCCCCTCATCCTTTTATTCTGAGACAAAAGTCTTACTATGTTGACCAGGCTGGCCAAAATCTTAGAATCCTCCTCTCTCATTCTCCCAAGTGGCTATTATCACAGATGTGTGATCAATATGCCAGTCTTGCAGCATAGACCAAATCTAAAGAAATAGGGTTGGGTTTGTAGCCCAGAACGGGAGGGGGGAAAAGGAAGATGAAGAAGAGGAAGAGGAGAAAGCAATTCAGCTGCTTTTTTACTAATTGGTAATCTAAATCCTTTACCTACACATGTTGAATGTAATCAAACCTTTGGATTCTTTCCTGGTTTATCAAATTTTGGTGCAGGGTCAGTGATGCAGCTCAGCAACCCATACCTTACTGTAAATGTGAGGCCGTGAGTTCAATTCCCAGTACAAAACAATAAGGCTCTCACAGAGAGCAAACTGGTCAGGCATTGGCCATGACTCATCCACATGGATGACACAGACAAAGGATCTACAGAATAAGGTATAGGATTACAAGATAAACCCTGAGGGGACTTCACTGACCTCATCAGAAACAAAAGCTACATCTTTTGGTATATAGGTCTTGCTCTATCTAGGTCTTAACCATCCAGCAGAAAAGTATAAAAATGAAGTATACAACGCAGGGCCATATTAATAAGTTGAGCTGTAAATGGCTATGGTCGACAACTTCTCCAGATAACTCATTATTGTTGTGGAATGCTGGGCTGTGTTGGATTGTGTTGTCGAGTTCAAGCACCTAAGTTAGTTGAATGACAATGGAGTGCCCATCTCTGACAGGTGTAGACAAAGGAAGGGGTATAGAAAGGAAGAATCATGATGTGTGTGGACAGTACAGTTGAGATAGATACGCCGTGCTTCTACAAAATTCTATGAGAGGCAAGATTTGCACTAATGGTGGTTGGACAGAATATTTTGTAAGCTTCTAGTACTGTGGACAGCCACAAGGAAAATAACAAGGTAGAAAGTATTAATTATTGAATCTTTGATATAATTCAGGTATAAAAAATAAGATATGCAAACAGCTACACTCTCTTAATTTACTGATGAGAGACATCTCCTATAATAATGTCTGTAAGTGTAATATCATGTATGCCCCTTGTACGATACCAAAACATTACAAAAACATTTTGTAATATATTAATTTATTGAATCTGTCCTGTTAATTTGTCTTGAAACTGACTCATTGCTATTTGTTCTTCAATAAAATAAACTAAAAAAAGACACTTTAACATGGTGGCTCATGCCTGGGAGGCTGAGGCAGGAGGACTGTTGTGAGCTCAAGGCCAGCTTGAACTGCAGAGTGAGACCCTCTCAAAAAGACTATGTATATATATGCCAAATCTTTTATTAGGGCAGTGGGCCTCAGGGTGGGCCAGGAGCCACCACTGCACAGTTTGTTCATTGGTGCTGCCACCAGAGTCCTGAGGCTTCATCATATCTGAAAGCTCCGGAGGGCTAGAGAAGAGCTCAAGGCACAGGGCCTCAAAGGTGTCATCTGCCCGGAAGGCCAGCCCCACTGTGGCTGGGGCCTGTGGCTGTGCTGTCTGGCTGGTAAAGCCACACTCTCCCAGTGTTTTGCTATCACCTAGAAGCTGATCATCTTTGTACAGCCTCTGCTCATGGGGCGGCCACTTGAGGATGCCCTCGCCGATGCACTTTAGCTTGAATACGGTGCTCAACTCCTTGGTGTCCATGAAGATGGTAGTCTTGTGGAACTGGATCATGAAGAACACATCCTAGTGGCGACCCGCCCGCGACAGTGCCCGAAGGCAGCCGCGGCCCACCGACC
>PVKA01025850.1:9737-32586 GCA_004027165.1 Ctenomys sociabilis
AAAAAAAAAAAAAAAAAAAAAAAAAAAAAAAAAAAAAAAAAAAAAAAAAAAAAAAAAAAAAAAAAAAAAAAAAAAAAAAAAAAAAAAAAAAAAAAAAAAAAAAAAAAAAAAAAAAAAAAAAAAAAAAAAAAAAAAAAAAAAACAGAAAAACGAAAACAACTAAAATGAAAATACAGAGGCCTCTGTGATGACCCTCAGCCACCTGATCTTTGATAAAGGGGCCAAACATGCTTTTTGGAAGTAAGATAGTCTCCTTAACAGATGGTGCTGGAAAAACTAGCTTTCAGCTTGCCATAAACTAAAATTTGACCCATTTCTACAACCATGCACTAAGCTAACATCAAAATGGATTAAAGATCTAAACATTAAAACAGATACAAGCAGTCCTAAAAGAGAATGTAGAGGAACTCTCGAAGACATAGGGGTAGGCAAAGATTTCATGAAAAACACAGAAAAAACTTGAAGAATTAAGCACTGGGATCAACAATAATGGAGAAGTTTTTGTGCATCAAAAGGAATTGTAAACAAAATGGAAAGACAACCCACAAATTTCGAAAAAATCTTAACTAATAAGCACTTAGACAAAGGTCTTCTCCCCAGAATTCACAAAGAACTAAAATACATTAGGCCGTCAAATTTAAAGACCCAATCCAGAAATGTGCATCTTAGATGAATACATACTCCTCAGAGGATGAAATTAAAGAAGCGAATAAAATATATGAAAAAATGCTGCACATCACTAGCCATCCATGAAATGCATGCAAATTAAAACAACACTGAGATACCATCTCAGTCCAGAAAGAATGGCTGTCATAAACAAATCAACGAACAACAAATGTTGGAAAGGATGTGGGGAAAAGGGAGCACTTCACTGCTGGTGGGAATGTAGCCTGGTGTAACCATTGTGGAGATCAGTCTGAGGACTCCTCACAAATCTACTACTGGAAATCCCATTCAAGCCGGCTATTCCCTACTGGAAATTTTCCTGGAGGAACTGAAAACATCATATCATAGTGATATGTGTTTACCTATGTTTATAGCAGCACAATTTGTGATAGACAAGTCTCGGAAACAACCAAGATGCCCTTCACATGAGGAATTGTTGAGGAATGTGTGGTATTTCTTTACAATGGAATATTACTCAGGTATAAAGAATAATAAATTTGAAGCATTTATGTTGAAGTGGATGGTACTTGATTATATACTCAAGTAAAATAAACCAGGCACACATATGCAAATATCATATAGTCTCCTTAGTATAAGAAATCGAAAGAAAAATTACAAATAGGTATAATGACAACTAAAAAGAATTTAGTAAGATATTTATGGTAAACTGAACCTCATATATTGAAGGGAAATAATCAGCTTCTCTTGTGTATGGTTAACATCCTAAGTTTTCAGATAAAATATTGGAGAAATGGAAGGGCTACAAGGTCAGCCAATATTTTGGCCCTTGTCTTTCAAGGTCAGTGAAGACTCAGGACGTAGGAGAACCTGTACTTTAACATCATGGAACTCAGTTGTGCCCCATATTTTCTGAGCATGGAGGTTGTGGAGCCACAGTGGAATGTGATTGATAATATATAGTGTGCCTGAGGAGAGTCACACTGAGAGAAAACATTTTTTCAGGCTTTCACAGAGAGCAAACTGGTCAAGCAATGTCCATGACTCATCCACATGGCTGGCGTTGACAAAGGATCTACAAAGTGAGGTACAGGATTACAGGATAAACCCTGAGGGGATTTTACTGACCACATCAGTTTAAAAGTTACATTTTTTGTCATACAAGTCTTGCTTTATCTCAGTCCTAACCGTCCAGCAGCACTGTATAAAAATGAGGTATATAAAACAAGGCCATAATAATAAGCTGATTTGTAAAAAGCTCTAATCAATCACTTCAGAAAACCCACTGCAATTGTGTATTGCACTAGTTGTTGTATTGTTTTGTTGAATTTAAGCACCTAGAATAATTAAATGACAATAGAATACCCATCTCTGACAGGACTATACTAAAAAAAGAGATACAAAGGAAAAGCCATTCTTTGTTTGTATAAACAGTACAGTTTGGATAAATATGCAGTACTTTTTCATAATTCTATGAGAAGAAAGTTTTGCACTAATTGTGTTTGATCAGGATATCCTTTCTGCTTCTTGTACTCTGAGTAACACTAGGAAGGTAATAATGTAAAAAGTATTAATTATTGAAACTCTACTATAATTCAGCTGTAAAATAAAGATTGGTTTCCAGCTACATTCTCTTAATTCATTGATTAGAAGCATCTGCTTTAATAGTGTTTGTAAATAGAATATCATGTATGCACTTTGTACAGCAAAAATCCACTATAAAAACAATAATTATTGAATCTGTCCTACTAATTTTATTTGAAAGTGTCTCATTGCTATTTTTTTCTTCCACAAACTAGAAAAATAAACTATTTTCTAGTATTTCTCTTGTTTCTTGAAATGTATTGTTGCAGTATACTAGATTCTATGTATTCACACCTCATTTGATGGACACTGAGTTGTTTATACATTGTAAATTATACAATTTGGGACACAAGTATTTTGTGGTCATATTATGTCCCTTCTCTTCAGTATATACCTATGCATAATATTTCTGGATCATAGAGTAATTCTATATTTAACTTAGTTACACAGCATCCAAAATTTTCCACAATGGCATCATCATTCTGAATTTGTACCAGAGGTTCTGATTTCTCTGCACTCTCAGTAACATTGGCAATTATATTTTTAAACTATTATTATAGCTTTGTACATTGGTTAGAGTTCACTAGAGGAATAGAGTCAATGTAAATTATATGTGTAAATATGCAGGGGATTTTGTTTTGCAAGCTTATAGATCAGAGCCAGAAGAGTATACAATAGCTTCTTGTGGACTGGAGAACTAGGTGATATGATCATTGCTCAGAATAAGAAATGGAAGTTTGAGAACAAGAGAGATCAAAATGACAAACTTGATCATGGTTAGAGGCTTATAAATACTGTAAAATTGTGGATATGGGTCTGTGCTGGAATGCAGAAGACACTGGAGACAAGTCCAAAATCACTCCAGTAAAAGACAAAGAACTTCAAGCTGATTGGAACCCGTCAACAATAGACACCACGTGCCATATTTTTTTTTTTAATTTCTCCACAACAGTAGCCAATTAATTGGTATCAAGCACAATCTTGGTGTGTCTTGCCAACTCACTTCATTGAATTGCATGTCAATCATCCCTTGGAAAACCCTGCATACACACCTAGAACTGTTTATTAATCCACTATACATTTCTTAATCCAGTCAAGTTTACTCCATGATAAGTAGTCATAATTCACCACTTGTAATCTTGGCAAACAGACATGTAACTTTAAACCAGATTTGAATTCCATGTACCATAGTGAGTTCATAATTCTATATAAAATTATACAAGTATCCTTTGTAGAAAGAGAAAAACAAATTTCCCTTTCCTAAAATTCTCACCAGTCACAGTATTTTTCAAAATTCCAAGCCCAACATGTTCTCCCATCCTCAATGTCGTGGTGTACCACTGAAAAAACAAGGAAAATAAGTTATATATTCCCAACATTAGATAGCAGAGGGTAAACATTCCCTGTGGCAAAAGTGAGCAAGTAGAAGCTGGAAAACAATCAAAACCACACAAGACTGAAACTCAGTATAGAAAAAGTTATGTCTCATATATCTGTATCTGCAATACTGGACATATAGTAGAATATAAGAGCTCCAAAAGGCTTGGACAGCCTCATCTGAATGACCTTGATAGTTAGAGCCTAGCTGGTCTCTCTGAGAGCCTGGTTCTGTTCAAGACCTTTAGCTTTCCTTAGCATACAATCTACATTCCTGGCATCTCTCATTTCTTGGGTTCTCCACTACGATTTCAAATTAATTCCCTTAGCTTCACTGTCTTCTACGAATTTCTGCCAGAGGTCCAAGGACTTTGTTTTGAAATGCATGAGGAAGACATCTCAGCATGAAAGATCTTGTACTTAGTAGGCTCATAAAAACAGTATCAGGTGAATCATTCTGAAGTTTGCTGCTAGTTCCAGAAGTAGTTTGGTTCCTTTGGAACATAGATGCAACTGCCTCTAAATGCCTGGATGGATGATCAGAGTAACATAGATCTGAGGGACCACATTTTCTAAGAAGATCTTTTTAAGTCTGAGTCCCAGGAATTCTCTTCATATGAAAGGTTTTTATGTTTTGCACCTCTGTTGCCTATGATGGCTTGGCTCTTGCTCAGTTCTTGAGTGTTTTCAAGGCTTCTACTGATTGTTTCTTTACGAAGTACTTAGCTTTTATTTCATTGCTCTAATTTGTTTAGTAAGTACACTTCACCTCTGCTGAATTTTGCATGTAGTTCACAATGGGCAAAAGTTTAATTTTTTCTGCTTTGCTTTTCATCACTGATTCTTACTATAAAGCCGCCAAAACGTATCTAGCAGTCCCAGTGCCAAAACCTAAACATTGGGCTGTCTTTAAATTTTCTCTGCCAGATTGATTGGTCCACTGGACTTAATCTCAGTTTCCTGAAAAGTTTAGGATAATGGTAAAATGTAGACACATTTTCTGTCACTGTATATCACTTACTCATGGCCTCTAGTCTAACTGCCAATGCAGTCTTTACTCCCAACAAAGTCCTCTTGAGCTTGTCTTTAGTTTTTGTACTCCTGCAGGCATCCTGTTCTGAGCTCCAACCAGATTCACCATAAGGCTCTGAAGTTCTTATAGGTCTTCTCTAGCTCTTATCTCTAAATCTTTACGATATCCTCTCACAAGCCACTTCTAACAGCTTCTATGTCACATGGTCAGGTAGATGCACAGCAACAGCCTCATCTCTCTAGTACCAAATTTCTGTATTAGTCAATTTTTTAATGGGACACAGTACACACAATTTAAGGAGAGAGATTTACTTTGATTCATGATTTCAGAGATTTAGCCCACAATTATCTGGCCGCAAGGCATAAATGCCACTGTGAAAAGGGCATGGTGGAGCAGATATGATCAGAATGATACACTAGTTGTATAGTTTATCGGGATCAGAAAGTAACACAGGAGAACAATACGAAAGAGCAAGGGTTGACACACTTCCCAAGGTGAACTCTCAATTACCCACACATCCATAACCAGAAGTGGGTGCCATCAATTGTGGGAATATCCCAAAGGCAGTCAAGTTGATATGCCGTCTTAATTGCCACAGCAGCACATGATATGTGAAAAAGAATTTACTTGTTAAACTTAGACTTCCTCTGTGGATAACTACTAAGGCTTTCTTTCCATATACACATTGGCTATTTGTCTTCTTTGACAAAATATCACATCAAATCTTTGGACTAGTTTTTATTGGGTCATCTGTCTTACTTTTGAGTTTTAACAGTTCTTTTTACATTTGGGATATTTGATTATTACCAGTTGTATAATTAGCAAATACTTTTCCCTGACTATAGGTTGTCTTTTCATGACACTGCTCTTTGATGCACAGGTCTTGTTTTTTAGTTTTGACCTATAACTTATTATCAGAAATATTTTTTGTAGTGTTTTGGGTATCACATCTACTGACATAAATTCTACTTTTGTAGTACCTTTTATTGACTTCTTTCATAGGTGTGCCTGAAATTGTATACCATTATTGTCTGCATTCATCTGAAAGATGGATTTCGTTCTGCTACACTTTTGCTAAAATTATATCACAGTAAAATGAACAAAAATAAATTACTTGAGTCATTTTATCATTCTGTTTCAATTAAGTGTCTGACAGTTTCTGTCCATAAAATTGCAATAAAGTTAGATAAAATCAGCATATTATTGCACTAGTGTAAAAGTGTGTTCTCTTTGAGATTCTTTTTGCCTTCCTCTGCTTTATGTGACAAGGATTTAATTTGGAAAAGTCTATTTAGAAAACAATTTATCACCATTTTATTTTAGTTTGGTAGAAAGATTTTCTCAATTGCACTGCATGTAATATCTTTCTTGAAAAATATATTACTGAATCATATGTGCTTATTTAAGAAATAAATGTTACCCTGTGTACAGTATTATTTATTAAATTCAGAGAATAATTAATATTCTCTAAATTTAACTTAGATTTTCCATGAAAACATAATTTATTTTCATGTTTAGTGTTCTCATAATTTCTTCCTTGATACAATTGCCTAAGATGCTGACATCAGTACAAAAGCTAGTAGGAACCTTCCTGCACAGACATTGAGGAATGCTCTACTAAAATAGCTTTAAATAACCTGCCAGGCATGGTGGTGCATGCCTGTAATCCCAGCACTCGGGAGGCTGAGGCAGGAGGATTGTTGTGAGTTCGAGACCAGCCTGAGCTACAAAGTGAGCTTAAAGCCAGCCTGAACTGCATAGCGAGACCCTGTATCAAAAAGACAAAAAAAATACATAAATAAATAACCAAAGAAACATATTATACTATTTTCATCAGTACAAAAGCTTTCTGAACAGCATGAGAAACGACCATATTTTTTCATTAAAACATACTAATTTTGTAAAAATAGCATATCCTTTTTATCCATTCCTTAATGATAGGCATTTGGGTTGTTTCTAACATTTAGCTATCACAAACTGTGATGCTATAAACATGGGTGTACTTATAGCTCTGTGGTATGATGATTTTAATTCTTCTGGGAAGATATCCAGAGGGGGAATAGTTGAGTCAAATGCTACCTCCGATAAATTTTTGTGTATTCTCCATACTACAATGCAGTACTCTTCAGCTATAAATAAGGGAAACCTTAAGACTTTTATAGGTAAATGAATGCAACTTGAGACAATACTCATAAGTGAAATAAATCAGACTCACAGGTTTAAACATTATATTGTCTTCTTTGTGTAGGAAGTTGAAAAAAAACAAGTATGGTGTAAAATGTACAATAGATACTATGAAATGGGAAGAAATTGTTTAAAAAGAAAAAGAGAATTAGGATGAAGGAAATTGGAAAGAAAGAAAGGAACAGAAAAGGGAGAAAAAATGCAAATTATTTATACTGTTATTATTTCCTTAGTTCATTGAAAAGAAAGGTTCATGCTAATATTTATTAGAGAATTTTTATTCTCATATCTTATTCTCTAAGAAGCTCCTTCACAGAGGACAATATGAAAATGTTTTAACCCTTGTTACTTATTAATGTGTTATAAATTTCTTGGTTTTATACATAGAACAAAAATATTAATTGCATGTTAGTGTTATTCACTGTGATATATATATATATATATATATATATATATATATATATATAGTGTACATTAATTAAATTCATCATCTTTTTCCATCTTTTCTTCCATGTACCCTTTGAAATCCCCAAAAGTCACCATTGAACTTTTGCAACAAATTTTACTTTACACACAACATAGAAAAATGAAGGTTTCATTATTGTAATCTGGCTTACTTTACCTAAAATAATGCCTTCCACTTCCAAAAGTGATTTTGCAAATTAGAAGATTCCATTCTTATGATGGAATAATACTCCATTGTACACAAAATGTTTCCCCACTAATTGGTTATTTTATTAGTACGTGTTTGCAGCACATTGTAAGGAGCTGGCACATGTATTTAACAGATCATATTTATTTGTGCAGCCCTTGTTCTGCCTGTCCCTTTCTGTTCCTTTCATAGTTTTATCACCTTCTCATTTGCAAAAGTTCTAGTTTCACTTTTTAAAAAAATTCTTAATTTTCATCCCCTTTACTTCCATTTTTTCCTCCTTCATATCCTTTTTCCCTTTGAAAATGGTCAGTATAGTTCCTATTGCATATCAATTATTTCTGTCTTTATTATTTTGAATTTCTCATATATACATAAGAGAAAATATGTGACATGTAAGCATGTGTGTATGATTTATTTTGATCTCAAGGTCCACCCTTTTACTTCTGAATGTCACTGTATAAATATGGTAGGCCTTTATCCATTCATGTGTTGATGGTTATATGCCTCCTTTCCAAGATTTGACTACTTAAGTGCTGTGGAGGTAGTTCAGCCATTTTAGACTGATGTTTCTTTACAGTTATCTTCTATTGCTAACATTAATTTTTCTCAGTAGAAATAAGAATCTTTGTAATTTTTCACTCGTGTTTCAATTTTAATGTTTTTCACAGACTGTTTTATTTCATTTAAGACATAAAGTTTATTGCATATAACCAGTTGAAATGTTTACCTAAGTATTTCTCAATACATAAATTATTATGCTCCAATTCCCAATACTCTGTTAACTTTTATTTTATATAGCTCATGTAGCAAAATGTTTACTAGTTTTCTTTGGTCTATGCAAAGAAACATCTTTTGTTTTGATTATAGTTATTGTTATTATTATCATTATTACTATTATTATTTTATTATTGTATCGTGGTCAACTCAGCACACCCTGGGGGCAGGGCTGGTGTGGGATATGGTACCGAGGATGGAACTGTAGTCCTGCGTTTGCCTAACCTTGCCGAAGCAGGTGCTTTAGATCGCTGAGTTATCTCACCAGCTAAATCCCTATTATTTGTTTTATATATGTATAAATTTCTACATTTTCATTATTCTCTTTCTTCTGCATATTTTGCACTTGAAATGGTTTTTCACACACAACATCTTAACTGAACATTAGAGCTTTTAAATTGTCCCTTTATATCTTTCTAATATAAACATTTCTAATTTTTTTGTATGTGTATTTTAGGGAGGGGTCTACAGGGTGTTCAGGGTCTCACTACTAGGTGAGAGTAGTAGTGATTCTCCTGTTTAAAGCCTCACAAGATCTGTGCAGTGTGTCATGGGGGGGGGGTTCAATTCCATGCAGGCCAGGGAATTGAATCCCTGGACGCAGCGCCTGCTTCTTGGTGCTTTAATCTGCTGAGCTAGTTAGCTGGGCCTATCTAATATAAACATTCTAAGATTTAAATTAGCTTCTAATCACCATGTTAGCTACATCTTGAAAATTTACACAAATTTTTTTCTTTTTTTTAATTTTCCTTTTTCTTTTTTATTGAAGAACAAATAGCAATGAGACAGTTTCAAATCAAATTAACAGGACAGATTCAATAATTTATAAATTGCAAATTGTTTCCGTAATGGTTTGTTGTTGTAAAAGGTGGATACATGATATTCTACTTACAGACACTATTAGAGCAGATTCCCTAATCAATGAATTAAAAGAATATAGCTGTATACTTATCTTTTAAAGTTTAATTATAGCAGTTTCAATAATAAATACTTTGTACCTTGCTACCTTCCTCGTGGTTGTCCATAGTACTAGAAGCCAACATAATATCTTGTTCAAATTCTATCAGTGCTAATCTTGCCTCTCATAGAATTATGCACAAGTACTGTATAATTTTCTTAATTGTACTGTTTATACAAACACATCATGGTTCTCCCATTGTATGCCCCATTTTTGGTCTAGACCTGTAAAGATAGGCAATCCATTATCATTAAAGCATTATAGGTTCCTGAACTCAGGACACAATCAAATGCACTCCAGCAGTCCATTAAAAATAGTGAATTATCTGAAGAAGTTGTTGACTGTAGACATTTATAGCTCAACTGATTATGGCCCCAATTTATACCGCATTTTTATAAATTCTGCTGGATGGTTAAGACTGAGATAAACCAAGACTTATATAACAAAAACAAATGTAGCTTTTGTATATGATGAGGTCAGTTAAGTCCCCTCACAGTTTATCCTGTAATCCTGTACCTTACTCTGTAGAGCCTTTGTCTGTGTCAGCCATATGGATGAGTCCCAGACATTGCTTGACCAGTTTGCTCTCTGTGAGAGCCTGAGAGAAAGTTTTCTCTCCATGTGACTTTCCCCAGGCCCAATATAGATCATCGATCGCCTTCTTCTGTGGCTCTATAATCTCTTTGATTGGAAAATTTGGGGCTCAATTGAGTTCCATGATGTTATAGTACAGGTTCTTCGATGTCCTGAGATTTCACTGACCTTGAAAAGTAGGGACAAAATGTTGGCTGACCTTGCTGCCCTTCTATTTCTCCAATATTTGATGTGTGAACATAGGTTGTTAAACATCCAGAAGAAAAGATGATTAGTACCCTGCAGCATATGCTGCTCAGTTTTCCCTAACTATCTGACTAAATTCTTTTTCGTTGTTGTACATTTTTATTTGTATTTCTACTTTTGACTACTTATACTAGGGAGACTATATGATATTTGCATATGTGTGTCTCATTTATTTCACTTATGAGTATACATTCAAGTGGCATCTACTTCAATATAAATGCTTCAAATTTATCATTCTTTATTGCTGAGTAATACACCATTATATAAAAATACAACATCTTTTTCAACCATTCTTCATGTGATGGGCATCTTGGTTGTTTCCAAGATTTTGCTATCAGAAAGTGTGCTGTTATAAACATAGGCACACATACATCACTATGATATGATGTTTTCTGTTCCTCTGGGAAAATTCCCAGTAGGAGCATAGCCCGCTTGAATGGGATTTCAATTCCTACACTTTTAAGGAGTCTCCACACTAATCTCCGCAATGGTTGCACCAGTCTACATCACCACCAGCAGTGGAGAAGTGTTCCCTTTTACCCATATTCTCTCCAAAATTTGTTGTTAGTTGATTTCTTTAAGAAAGCCATTCTTTCTGGAGTGAGATGCTATTTCAGTGTTGCTTTGATTTGCATTTAATGGATGCTTAGCGAAGTGTAATATTTTTTTCATATATTTATTCATTTCTTTAATTTCATCCTTTGAAAAGTATATTCACCTAAGATGCCCATTTCTGCGTTGGGTCTTTAAATCTGAGGGTCCTAATTTATCTTAGTTCTTTATTCTAGAAAGCAGACTTTTGTCTGATTGCTTATTAATTACAATTTTTTTGAATTATGTGGGTTGCATTTTCACATGGTTGACAATTTCTGTTGACATGCAGAAACTCCTCAAGAAGAGTTGATCGCAGTTATTAATTCATTCAAGTGTTTCCCATGGAAATACATGTTTGGTCATGAACTCTTTTCCTACCCCTATGTCTTCAAGAGTTGCTCCCAATTTAGTTTCCAGGAGATTGTGTATTTCTGTTTCAGAGTTTAGATCTTTAATCCATTTTGACTTTAGCTTAGTGCATGTTGATAGAGCTGGGTCAAGTTTTAGTTTTCAGCATATACAAAGCCAGTTTATCCAGCACCATTTGCAAAGATCAGGAGGCTGAGTGTGTTTTCAGGGCCTCTGGGACTTCTAATCAATTCCATTGATCCTCAGGTATATTTTGTTGACAATACCATGTTTATTTTGCCACAGTAGCTTTGTAGTATAATTTTAAGTCAGCAATTGTGATGCATCCTGCCTTGTCTTTGTTGGCCAACATTGCCTTCAGTATTCTAGGTCTTTTCTGGTTTCAAGTTAATTTTAGGAACAATTTCTCTAGGTCTGGGAGGTATGTTGATGGCAGTTTGATAGGAATTGCATTAAATCTGTATAATAATGGCCATCATCACAGTGTTGCTTCTTCTTGTCCAGGAGCAGGGAATAACTTTCCATTTTTGAAATCCTCTATAATCTCTTTTCTTAGGGTGTTGTAATTTTCCGTGAAAAGATCTTTGATTTCCTTCTTTAAGTACATACCAAGATATTTCATTTTATGCAGTGCTATTATAAAAAGTATTGTTTCTATAGTTTCCTTCTCAGTATGTTTTTTATCTACGTAGAGGAACGCTACTGAATTTTGAGTACTGAGTTTGTATCCTGCTATGCTACTGAATTTCTGTGTCAGGTCTAGTAGCTTCTTGGTTGAATTTTTTGGGGCTTTCCAGTACACTACCATGTCATCTGCAATTACTGGTAATTTAACTTCTTCTTTACCTATTCTTTTTCCTTTTATTTCTCCCGCTTGTGCAAAGGCTGTAGCTAATTATTCCAAAACTATATTGAATAGGAAGGGTGATAGAGGACATCTTTGTGCTGTACCTGATTTAAGAGTAAAAGATTTCAGTTTTGCCCCATTTAGAATTATATTATCCATTGGGTTGTCATATATGGCTTTTATCACGTTGAGGTGGAGTCCATTTTTTCTAATTTTTCTGTAGGGTTTTGAACAAATATGAGTGTTGCACTTTGTCAAAAGCTTATACTGCATCAATTGATATGATCATGTGGTTTTAAGAATTCGGTCTATTAGTATAGTGTGTTACATTTGTAGATTTTCGAATATTGAATCATCCTTGCATCCCTGGGATGAATCCTACCTGGTTATTGTGTATAATCTTCTTGATGATTTGCTGTATTCTGTTTGCTAGGTTGTTATTGAGGATTTTTGCATCTATGTTCCTGAGGGAGATAGGCCCGTAGTTCTCTTTTATGCTTGTGCCTTTCCCTAGTGTTGGAATCAGTATAATACTTGTCTCCAGAAATGGTTTTGGGAGGACTCCTTCCTTTTCAATTTCATTGGAGAGTTTGTAGAGTATAAGGATTATAACTTCTGTAAGTTTATTAGAGAATTTAGCTGTGAATTCATTAGTACCTAGACTTTTCTTTGTCGGCAGGCTTTGAATTGCATTTCATATTTTATTGGCTGTTATTGTCTTATTGAATGTTGTTCTTCTTGTTTCAGTTTTGGTAATTTGTAACTTTTAAGGAATCTGCCCATTTCTTCTGTGTCTTCTACTCTCTGTGGGTAAAGATTCTCAAAGTAACTACTGATAATCTTCTGAATTTTCACTGCGTCCGTGGTGATTTCCCCCTTTTCATTCCTTATTGCTTGTATTGATTTTTTCTTTCCTCTTTTTGATGAGTTTGGCTAGAGGCTCATCATCTTTTTTCAGTCTTTGAAAGAACCAACTTTTTGATTTGTAGATTCTTTGAACTGTTTTCTTCTTCTCAATTGAATTAACTTCTGCTCTAATATTTATTATTTCTTCAAGTCTTTGTGCTCTGGGTTTTGTTTTGTCTTCTTTTTCTAGATGTACGAGTTGCAACATTGGGGTGTTTACTTGTTCTCATTCTTTTTTCCTAATGTGTGTGTTCATAGCTGTTATTATTCCTCTAAGAACTGCTTTTGTCGTATCACTTAAATTCTGGTAAATTGTGGTTGAATTTTCATTGAATTGTAGAATTTCTTGTTTAATTTCCTCTGTGACCCATTGATTGCTGTGTAGGGTTTTGTATAATTTCCATGAATATAGCGGGTTTTTTTTTTTGTTTCTTTTGTTGTTTAGACAAATTAAACTTCATTTACCTTTGAAAACATTTGTGGTTGGTGGGAGGGAGACAAGAGGCAACTGTATATGTTGACTTTCATGATCATTGATGGGACAACTGTTTTCAATTCACTCAATGGAATCTTTCTCTTTTTCGTGTAATTTTAACAAGAAACCTACCAGTGACACTTGCATTTGCCTCCATTTGAGACATTTTTGTAGAAAAGTGACATTAAGTTGTCATTAAGTAGATACATCACATGCACTACTTCAGCCTTACTTGGGTATTGTTTTTCTATTTTTTTTAATTTTTGTTTTATTGAAGTACAAATATCAATGAGATAGTTTTAAGATACCTTGACAAGATGGATTTCATAAATTAATACATTGCAAACTGTTTTCATAATGTTTTGGTATCATAGAAGATGCATACATGATATTATACTTACAGATATTATTATAGCATATGACTTATCAGTAAAAAGAAGAGTGTAGCTGTTTGTGTATCTTATTTTTTATACCTGAATTACATCAAAATTCAATAATTAATACTTTCTACTTTGCTATTTTCCTAGTGGTTGTCCATAGTACTAGAAGCTGACAAAATATCCTGTCTAACTACCATTATTGCAAATCTTGCCTCTCATAGAATTATGTAGAAGCACCGTGTATCTATCCCAACTGTACTGTCCATACACACACACATCAGGATTCTTCCTTTCTATACCCCTTCCTTTGTCTACACCTGTCATACTCGGGCACTCCATTGTCATTCAACTAACTTAGGTGCTTGAACTTGACAACACAATCCCACACAGTCCAGCATTCCACATCAATGGTGAGTTATCCGAAGAAGGTGTCAACCATAGCCATTTACAACTCAACTTAATATTATGGCCCCATGGAGTATACATCATTTTTATAATTTTCTGCTGGATGGTTAAGACCTAGATAGAGCAAGACTTATATACCAACACATGTACTTTTTGTTTCTCATGTGGTCAGTGAAGTCCCCTCAGGTTTTATCTTATAATCCTATACCTTATTCTGTAGATCCCTTGTCTGTGTCATCCATGTGGATAGTTCCACTCTCTTTGCACTGTGGTCAGATGATATGCATATGATAATTTCTGTTTTCTTGCAGACACTTAAGCATAAACTACGTACTAGTGTGTGTTGTATTTTGGAAAATGACCCGTGTGCAGCTGAAAATAAATGTGTATTCAGCTGTGGTTTGGTGGATCACTCTGTATGTGTCCACTAGGTACTTTTTTTCCAAGCTCTGATTCAGTTCTGCTACTTCTTTACTAATTTTTTGTCTAGTTGACCTATCTTTTTCAGATAAGAGGGTGTTAAGGAGTCCTGTTATGACTGTGCTCTTGGATATTAGATTTTTCATATCCATTAAGATTTGGAATACATAGTTCGGTGCTCCTGTCTTTCGTGCATAGATATGAGTGTCACCTCTTCCCCTTGAATTATTCACCTTATAATATATAGTTACCTTCTTTGTGTCATTTGATACTTCTTGGTTACAAGTTGAGACTGTCTGAGAATAGAATTGCTACTCTTCTTTTTTTCTGAGGTGCTAGGTCATGTAGTATTGTTTTCCATACTTTGACTTTAAGTCTATGAATATCTTCTTCAGTGAAGTATGTTTCTTGTATCCAACATATTGTTGGATTTTGTTTCCTAATGCACTCTGCCAGTCTATTTCTCTTAATGGGTGAATTAAGTCCATTTACATTGATGGTTATAATTCAAATGTGTTGACTTGTGATTACCACATTTACCTGGTCCTTTTTGTCCTGTGTTTAATTGTTTGCCCTGTTTAGTGGGTTCCTTCCATTCTCATTCGTGGAATTCTGGTCATTGTGGTCTCTGTCTAGAAAATCTTTCAGTAGTCTGTGTAGAGATGCCTTTGTTATCATGAAATTCTTTAGTTGTTCTTTATCATGGAAGTATTTCACTTCTCCATCAAACTTGAAAGAATGTTTTGCAGGGTGTAATAGTCTGCCCTTGAATTTGTTTACCTACAGGACTTGAAGAACTCTGCTGCTTGTTCTCCATGCCTTCATGGTTTGTGTAGAGAGTTGACTGTAGTTCTGATATGTTTTCCTTTGAATGTGATCTGCTTCCTTTCACTAGCAGCTTTCAGTATATTACTCCTTTTTTTTCCTTTTTTATTTTTTTATTTTACTTTTGTTTTATTGAAGTACAAGTATCTATGAGACAGTTTTAAGATACCTTGACAAGATGGATTTCATAAATTAATACATTGCAAACTGTTTTCATAATGTTTTGGTATCTTAAAAGGTGTATACACGATATTGTAATTACAGTGATTATTATACCATATGTCTCTTATCAGTAAATTAAGAGACTGTAGCTGTTTGCGTATCTTACTTTTTATATCTAAATTACATCAAAGATTCAATAATTAATACTTTCTAACTTGTTATTTTCCTAGCGGTTGTCCATAGTACTAGAAGCTGACATAATATCCTGTCCAACCACCATTAGTGCAAATCTTGCCCCTCGTAGAATTATGTAGACGCACAGCGTTATCAATCCCAACTGTACTGTCCATATACACACATCATGATTCCATACCCCTTCCTTGCTCTACACCTATCAGAGATGGACACTCCATTATCATTCAACTAACTTAGGTGCTTGAACTAGACAACACAATCCAACACAGTCCAGAATTCCACAGCAATAGTAAGTTATCCGAAGATGTTGTCGACCATAGCCATTTACAGCTCACCTTAATATTATGGCCCTGCAATGTATACTTCATTTTTATACTTTGCGTTCAATTTCTGGGATCTTGACTATTATATGTCTCAGTGTGTTTTTCCTTGGGTTGAAGTTATTTGCTGTTCTGTATGCTTCAGTTACCTGGATGTTGGATTGTTTCCTCATATCTGGGAAGTTTTCTGCTATTACTTCTGCCCGTATTCTTTTTATATCTTTTGTATTGAATCCTTCATTCTTACTTATGCCAATTAATCTCGCATTGTTCCTCCTGGCATCATCTTGCAGGTGATGGATTAGTTTTTGCTGCATTCTCATTGTTTTTAAAAGATCCTTTATCACCTTTTCACTAGATGCTCCTGCGTCCTCAAGATCTGAAACTCTGTCTTCGCTTTTACTCAATGTTGTGGACTTGTGATTGATACCTTTGGATCTTTTATATCTCTTTGACTCTGCTTCATGTCATCTATTTCTTTTCTGTATTGCTCATTTGAGGAATCCGTCATATTTCTGATCTCCTCTTTTTTTTTTTTAATCAATGTCTTCTTTAGATATAGCTATTAATTCTTTTACTGCAGAGTTTCTTCCAAATTGGGTTTCCTCTATGTATATCCATAATTGATTCTCTACTTCAAATGCTATAATTTCAAAAAATTCCTGTTTTAATTTCAGAAATTATTTCTGCTTTGAATTCCTCTTTGCCTTTCTGCTGTTGTTTCTTTGCTTTTGATGCTGTGAATTTGTTCATTTCAGCTGGAATAATGTTCTCTGCACTTGTTCTGGGTGGACTTTGGGTTTCCCTCATATGTTTCTGGATTTGATTCATTACTTCAGATGCTATGTATTCAAATATTTATTTTTTTTATGTCAGGTGTTAATTCTGGTCTGAGTTCCTCTATACCTTTCTTCTGTTGCTCATTTACTTCTGTCTCTGTTACTTCACTCATTTCAGCTGAGGTAGTGTCCTCTGCAGTCATTGGTGGACTTGAGGCCTGAAATTGCATTTTTCTACTCGTCCTTATCATTTTGTATAGCACTGACTTCTGTCCTTTGGTGTAGAGCTTTGGTGTAGTTATGACCTTAGCCCATAATGCGATTTGGGTGCCAGTCTATTACATTTAAAATTATCCAGTTATGCTTGGCCTGGATGTAGCTGTTGTGTTCAGTTCCTTTTTTCTGGTACACTTGTGAGCCTGTGGTTCCCCTCTGTTGAGTGGCTGGTCCAGGGAGCACTGGGGAGTGCAGCCACTCTCCCTCACAGTCACCAGGCCAAAAGAGTGTGGATAGAGTGCCAGGGGAGAGTAACACAAGTTCTCACTCCCCTGGCGGGCTTCATGTCAGGGGCTCTGGGGATTTGTCAAGCAGGCCTGTCTGGGTTGTCTCAGGCAGGTCTCTGTCTAGGATCTTTTGGGGCCTGAGGCTCTGGATGGTACAGCTCACGCACAGGAAGAAGCCACACACTGTCCCACACACTCACCAAACCGTACTAGCATGAATCCGTTGCCCAGAGAGTTGGGAAGTTCTCACTTGCTCAGCGGGCTTGGAGGCTTAGGGCTCTGTGGAATTACTGGGCAAGTCAGTCTGGATGTCTCAGGCCAGTTTCTTGCTCATTGGGCTTGGGGACGGGGTCTCCAGATAGCGTGGCACCAGAGAAGAGAAGCCAAAGGCTTTCCCTCAGTCTCACCACACACTCACTGAAAGAGGATGCTGAGAGAGTAGGAGAAACTCTCACTGCTAGGCAGGCTTGGAGGCGGGGGGTCTGGGGAGTTTTCAGGTGAGTCGGCCCTGTGTCACTTTTTTCAGTTCAGAACATTTTCTCATTGATTTTGCCATCTCTTCTTGTGTTCTTAAGATTTTATATTTATTGCTTCATTATAATAATGTTTTCCTTTACAGCTTTATCATATTTACAAGAGATGTTTTGTAGTTCTTTGGACCAGGGAGATGGCTCTGGGGCCTGGGAGATGGCTCAGGGGCCAGGGAGATGGCTCAGTGGAATAATTGCTTCCCTGGAAAGCACAGGGGCCTGAGTTCAATCCCTGCTTCAGCAAAAATAAAAATACAACAAAATGATCCTTTGGCATAGGGGAGTTGGCTCAGTAGAATAAGTGCTTCTCTGGCAAACATAAGGGACTGAGTTCAATCCCCAGTTCCACAGAAAAAGAAAAAATGTTCTTAATTATCTATCTATATATAAAGCTATATATAGACATATATTTTTTTTGTACTGGGGATCAAATTCAGGACTTTCTGCTTTCCAGACAGACAACTAATGCTACTGAGCTATCTCCCCAGCCCTGATAATATTTCCTAGATTTTTGTTTTTGGTGGAACCGGGGATTGAACTCAGGCCCTTGAGCTTGCCAGGGAAGTGCTTATTCCACTGAGCCATCTCCACAGCTCCCCTAGATATTTTAATGAATGATTTTTGTTCTGGTTAGAGAATCCAATTTTCAGTTTATCTTTCTGGAAAATATGATATGGCATTGTCTATTACGAATTTTATATTATTTATCTCCTAAATTTGTTTTGGAAACCAGCTGACTTACTCATAGATTACTTTGATTGTTTTTGTAATTGATTTTAAGAATTGGCAAAGTAGGTGTAGGATAGTCTCTATCACATCCTTAGCAAAATTTGGTGTTTCTTGGATTTCTACTGAATTCCTCAAGCATTAATGAATTATTTCTACAGGGTATGTTCCACTGAGTCATCTGTATGGCCCTTGTCAAAGTAAATATCTAAGATGTGAAAGAGCTCTTTTATACTTGTTTCTTTATATCCTCATGGATATTTACTGCATAATACATAACTACAACAATTCAAAGTTTATTAAATGAAAACCTTAAAGGTGTATTCCGTAATCACAGCACTACAATAGTCAAAAGTTAGAAACATCCCAACTGATGTTGAGAAATACATAAATGATAAATATAATATATGTACAGTGGAATGCTGTTCAACTATAGAAATAAAGATATTGTAATATATTCTATGAATGTGGATGGAACTAGACAATATCATGCTTAATGAAATAAACCAAAAATAAGGAGAAAATAATATTAGTCCACCTATGTGGAGTACCTAGAAAAATAAAAGTTTTAAGCCTAATATACAGAAATTGCTAAGTACTAGGCCAGTGAGGTGGCGGTGGCTCAGTAGAATAAGCACTTGCTTGGCAAGCACAAGAGCCTGAGTTCAACTCACAGTTCCTCAAAAAAAACAAAAAAAAAAAAAAAAGGAAAAGAAATTGCTAAGTACTAAGGCAGTGAGATGAGGTAGAAGTTATTGTTTAGTGAATACAGAGCTTATCTTTGGGGTATATAAATTGTTTTAAGTATACATAGTGGTTAGATACACATAATACTATGAAAGAATTTGACAATGTGAATTGTGCATTTGAAAATCTTTAAATTGAAAAATAATATGCTATGTATAATTTACTTCAGAAAACAAAAATAAAACTGTGTAAATGTTATTTCTACTTTGGCACTGTTTAAGGAACATTAAGGTGTCTTATAATAGAAATAAGCTTTTGTTATAAAAGAGGAAGGTTTTCTCTGTGCAGTTGCTTCTTTTTCAATATTTCTTGAAAAATTCAATTATATTTGGCTCCCTGAATTCTATTATTTCTGTCATTGAATGACTGAGATGGACATACTCTCTTTGAGTACCCCTCCTACTGCTGTCTGTGATATCACCCTGGCAGTCAAAGCTCTCAAAGTACTCACATTATTCATTTCACTGTCCTTGAAGATCAATCACAGTCTCCTTTATTTGTTGGCTGGACCACCACCACAAAATACTACAGATGGTGGCTTAAACAACAGAAATGTATGTTATTTTTTTCTCAAAGAATTTCATGAAGGCCAGGAACTCATGGTCAGCCTACACTAAATGAGACCCTATCTCAAAAAAAGGCCAAAAATTTTTACTAAGAATGTAGAATATATTTGTAAAATATAATCATCAACATGATTGTATTCAAAATGCATTATCTTTTCCAAACGTCTAAACAACAGAATATAACAAGTTAGAAACACGGGCAAAAATGAATGAATATTACACCAAAATACGTTATTTAAATGGGTAATTAAAATTCAGGAAGGAATAACTTCTTTAGTCATGACATACAAATTAAAGTAGAGTTCACTTTAAAGAATAACTAAAATTGAAGGACTGATTCTTTTAAACTTTTGGCAAATTTACTGATGGTTCACTATTCTCATATGTAGCCAGTGTGTTCATACAATGAGACAATAGCTTTAGAAAATTGATATTAACTACAAGCATATAAATACCTTATAATTCAGCCATTGTACACTTACTTTACAAAAATGAATGTATTTGGATAAAAGTTTTGTGTGAGAATATTCATGGAAGCATAAATTAAATTAGCTAAAAGTACACAAAGTGTGCATACAGATATGAGCAGTATAGTGGCTGAAGTATTTTGAGGATTTTTACAGAAATTTATTTTTTCATACTTTTGCAGGCTATAGGTTAAAGATCAAGGTATCAGCAACATTTGTTTTTCTTGGAAATCTGTGTTTTATAGAGGGTCACTTTTGTGTTGTGCCTCACATGGTCTTGCCTGTATGCAAACATGGAAAATGTGTGTTTCCAAATTTGGTCATATTATAAGGACACTGCTCTGATTAGATTAGCACCCACCACCACAGCCTAATCTAAACCTAATAACCTTTATAGAGAACCTTATCTTCAAATACATACAGGATTACAGGAGACTGAGACTTCAATACAGGAATTCTGAGGGAATATTTCAGCTCATAACAATTACTTAAATTAGCATATCTGAAAATACTTTTCAAATTTTTATTTATCTAATTGTTTTCAGGCTAAAGACAAGTTTGTTGCCAGTGACCATATAGGTTTATTTGTAAACAATTTATTTTGAGATTATTATAAATCCACATAGAATTTTGAAGCTTTAAATTAGTGGTTTAAAAAATATAATACATTACACAGGGTATTGACATAGATACAAGCAAAATGCATAGGGCCAGCAAGAGAGCTAGCTCAGTGGTCTGAAGCACCTGCTGAGCCAAGAGTACAGGGACTAAACTTTGATTCCCAATATTACATGCAGCACCTTCCCTGACCCCCAGAGTGGGCTGAGCCAGCCACAAGAAAAAAAAGCAGCATATATACTGGGACATTTACAAAACATTTATAGCAACAGAAAAATCCATCATGTTCCTCTTTTATCAACATATTTTCTCCTCCAACTCTTTAAAAAATCATGATGTTAGTAGTGACTTTATCCTCCACATATTTATTTTCATAATATCAAGAAATTACATAAATGGATTCATACAGTATGTAACCACATGGGGTTGGATTTCTCTATTCAGCAAAGTTCTCAGAGAATAATCAATATTGCTCTATCAATTCATAGTTCTTTCCTTTTTATGCCTAATTAATATTCTCTGATTTTAATCTATTGCAGGTTTCACAACCATTCACCTGTTGTAGCATCTGTATTGCTTCCAATTTAGGATTGACTTAATGAATATACTTTAAACATTCATACACAAGTTTTGTTAATGTTTTTATTTTGTCAGAATAAGTGCCAGGAGCAGAATTTCTGGGGATATGGAAAGCACATATTTCATTTCATAATTTTATCCTTTTTCCAGAGTGCATGATCATGCTATGCTCTTATTAATAATGTACATTGACTAGGTTCACCGTGTTATTGAAGGCGTCTTGGGGTTTCATTTAATATTATTGTTATTATCTTAGATGCTTACTTATATCATCTTGTGTTTTTCATTTGCATTTACATAATACAATGATTGAGCTATTTTTCATGTTAAATTTCTATATGTATAAGTAAGATGCCTTTCTATATCTATTTCTTGATTCTCTAATTGAATCTTTTTCTTTATAATTCTGAATTTTGAGTTATAAATCATTGACACTACTCTTTGTTGAATATATGATTTAAAAATATTCTGCCTCAGTCTGTAGATTCCTCTTACATCTAGAAAGAGTCTTTTATGGAGAGAAGTTTCTCATTTTAATAAAGACTACTTTTACTATTTTGTGTATGTATTAAAAATTTGATAGTGTATTTACATTTATTGTGTAAGGACAATTTTCCTTCCTTAAATTCCAAGCATTTGTTCTTGATTTTCAAAATCTTTTAAAATTTTACATTTTATACTCAAGAATTTAGTCTATCTTGAGTTACCTCTTGAGATTTACATTTGCATTTTAGTTTTGAGTAAGATTTAAGCCAACACTCGTGTTTCAGTTTTTGCCTGTGGAGATTCATTGCTGCAGCACTGTATGTTGGAAAGGCTAGTCAAAAACCATTTAATCTGTTTTGCATCTTTACCCAAAAATTAATCATTCATGATAATTAATACATTTTACATTATCATCTTCCTAGTGGTTATGCATAGTACAAAAGCAGACAGGTTATCTTGCCCAAACACTATTACTATTAATATTTCTTCTCATATAATTAATTATTAAAACTATCTTATTAAAAAATAAACAGTTCAACAAAAAAAATTCAGATAACCTATATTTATAATACATATTCAGATATATGGGGAACCATACAGTAGTGTCCAATAAAAAACAACATTATTGTAATAAAAAAAGAAAATTCAAAATTGAATACACCATTTCTTTCTTTATCATTATAAGAATACCAGGTTTCAAGGCATATTATAAAAACTAACATTAAAGCTTAAGCATAAGGGTTCCTTTGTTTCATAAGACTTCATGTGAAATAATTTGATCTTAAATTCACTGTAAAGAAGATACAATATGAAAGTAGAAGCAAAGAGCAGTAGAGAATGGGTACATTTTATATAGCTGTCCATTGAAGTTTTGTTTATTTATTTATGGGCTGTTTTGTTCTACTATAGTGAGAAAATTCT
>PVKA01025851.1:0-32512 GCA_004027165.1 Ctenomys sociabilis
GCAAAGCTGAATCCTTTGGATATGAAAAAAAAGGAGTGTTACAGTGTGTGTGTAGTTCCCCCAAAGCCTCATGCAGTCACTGGGATACAGTTCTACAGTTTGTGATTAATTCATGATCCAGGGCTGGATTATGGGTCTGAGTACTGCTTGGGTTATGGGTGTGAGCACTACACCCACCCTGGGGCAGAGAGCCTGAAGGCAATATGAAGAGGAGAGAGGCTTGCCTCTGCCCTTATTGCCGCTGCTCCTCCCTTTTGCCTTTGCTCTTTGCTGTCTTCCACCACCATGAATGGTTGCCCTCTGCCATGTGGCACTTTGCCTCGGAGTCAGCCAAGTATGGACTGAAACCCTCACAAACTGAGCTAAATGCACCTTTCCTTCCTTAATTTTGGCTGTTGAGTATTTTGTCCTAGCAACAAAAGAAAAGTAACTGAGGCAATGAGTTTTCAAGGGGAGGGGACAATGATACTTTATGATCTGGTACTGATGTATGTAGACTCTTGCAGAAGAGGGTTTCCAAGGAGGTAATGTCCTCAGAAGTCAGGTTTTATTTAAGGTAAGGAGGTGAAAGGCATCATTTTTGAGAACTGATTGTGTCCCCAGAAGCATCGAAGCTTTGTGTAATAGATGAATCTATTGCACTTACGGGGAGGTGGGAGTTTGTAACACTAAATGTTGAAAGTGTGTCCCTTCCCTGTAATATAATAGTGCCCAGATCGCCATTGCCATCTCTGACATCTCTGGAGCCAGGCTCTGCAGAGTCAAGGAAATGACAGAGCTAGCCCTACACATGATGATCTGATTCTCCTGAAGCAATGCCACTTTGAGGAGGTGCTGTCATGAGTGAGCGTTTCTGTACTAAGCCTTCAGCGTGTGGCCACCCGATAGCAAGATGAGCCTCCAACAACGTGGCACTGACATGAGCTCCAGGTTTTACTGCGGCTGCAACAACCAGGTTGCTAATTAGGCCCAATTGTGAGGGTAGTTTTTGTGCTTTGGACACCTGTCCACTAGGAACTGGACTGAGACCACCAACTCATTTCCCACAGGTCACTGAACAGCTGTCAGATGGTATAATTTGGTCGAGTTCATCTGGAGCTGCATGCAGAAGCTCTCTGAAGCATTATGCTCTACATAATATGCATGATTAATGCTTGTTTATTTGGACAATTCTGTGTTGTAACTAAAGTGGTGGCCTATTTTATGCCAGTTATAATATACCATTCCATTCATGAGACAGAGCTTCATTGAGGGTCTGAAGTAGAGCGATAACGTTCAGTCTATTTACTGTGGAAACAACTCCCAGGAGCTATTCTGCAAACTGCTTGCTCCATCTGAGGGATGATTCTATGCTTAACTATTCTGAGAAAGGGATCTGGATACATTTTTGTTGTGTATGGTAGGTGGAAAATATACCTCAAAACAGCAGTCATTTTGACAGGAGGAGTGCTTCATTACAGTTGCCTTCAATAGGAGGAAGACTGTCCCGTGTTCTCAGCCCTTCAGAGTGTCTTTCTACCTTGCCAGTCTTCAGCCTTATTGGCAGCCAGGCAGATGTGATTTACAGTACTAGAAAGCTTTGCCTTATGAGCTCCAGAGATTGCCCCTCCACCCCTCTTTCCAGTCATTCACACACAAAGGCTGTTTTTTTGTAAACAGGCAAGAGCACTAAACTAGAATCCTGATTTGAGTTTGGCTTTCGCCTCTAGGTGAGTGTGACTTTGGAGAGGTTGCTCAGGCATTTTCTTTTGTGTTTTACAAAATGTTGGGGCTGGTTAGGTGGCCTCAGAGGTCTCTTTACCTGAACCACCTGTGGCCTTGTGAGCACGTTTAGCAGCAAGCATTAGGTTTACATGGTGGCAACTTTATATGAGTTGGTACCGACTGGATTTCTGCTTCCAATGTCTTTTTGCATGGGATGGCTTCCTGGGTGCCAGGTACCCATGCACACGCTGCCTTAGCGGGAATCAAGTTATATTATGTTATTGGCAGATATCTCCTTTATTTTCAATATACTTTAGGCAAAAGTATGTTTTTGATGTATTTTGCTCTGTTTTGTGCCTCACCTCCCCATGAGTAATCCTCCTTTCTTATTTTTCAGCTGTCTTTTTTCAGCAGTTACTGGTATCAGTTACTAGTGAGAGCTTAGCGACAGTCGGCCTTGACATCTTTCGTTTCCCGGGAGAGGCGTGTGGCTGTATAGATAGCATGCACATCGCACCTGGAATTCAAAAAACGCTGACCAGATGTTTAATCACTGTGCTGATGGCGTCAATTTACAACACCACTTTAACAGTGTAGCAATCTCGGGAGCGAGGCATTATTATCTTGTTCTTATAAAGGTAGGGGCCGAAGTTTCGGGAGTTTAATTAGAACACGATTCTGTCTAATTCCACAGTCCTTGTTCTTATTCTCCACAATGATTCTAACCATTGTCTTTTCAGACTGCAGCCAGCTGATAATGGGGGAGCCTCCGAAGCCCTGGCTCCTGAACACTTTCATAATCACTTTCATAACCGCATCTAGCCCAACAAATACAATTACCAACCTCAGAAGGTTTTACTATTTTTGCATGGGTATCTTAGAGATGATTTTAACCAAAAATATTTTTATTTAGAAATGTATATTAAATTTCACTTATAAAATCCATTCCAAACTCAACCCCAATGAACTGATGTCATATGGGAAACACTGACATATGGACAAATTTACTTTAAATTAATTGTGCAAAAAAAGATTTGTTGGCAAATTAGTAAATGACACATGGTATTGTTTTTGTCTTAAGGAGCTTAATGTATATTTTCTTGGATATGAGTCTCACATTATCAAAACAGATAAAGCTACTTTATGTCTGTTATATTCTTGCACTTGGATTTAAAATAATTCACTTTATTTTCTATAATTTGCATTGCATTTTCAGATGATAAAATAAGAGAATGCTTTAGCTTATAGTTGCAGTTAATTTGTAGTGTAGTCAGTTTTTATTTTTAACAAATGCAAAGACAAATTACTAGATATTTTACTTCTTGAGAAGTAAAACTGTTTTAGAGACACCTTAGGTGTTGAGATTTAAAACAAATGGTTGCAACTTAGCTGAGTACAAATCATTTTTGTGTAGCTTGCTCATTTTCATTTTATGCTTCTCCTATCAACTCATTTGTTGCTTTCAGTAGCAGCATCCTGTATATTTCCTGTTGTTATTGATTAGCCTTTTTTGTATAATAATATATGGCTAAAATGAAAGAGAGCACAAAGCTGCATAATAGCGAGACCTCAGAGCAGCCACTGGTATTTAACTAAATAATAAATGCCTTACTTAGACTTTAGCAACAATATTCACTACACATTTTGTTCATGTATTGGCACATAAATGCTCATAGCATTACTACGATGTCTACTCACAGGTTAGTTTTATTGATATAATTATTTAAATTAATATTTCATCCACTGATATTCTTAAAAATTAGAAATCAAACTGATACTATTGTTGACTGCCTTAACTATTTTTTCTTATTGCTGAGCCAAAATACCAGACTCTCAAAGTTAAAGGGAAAGGGTTCATCTGAGTTGCAGTTTGTAGATGTTTCAGTCCACCGTCTGCGGCTCCAAGGCGGGGCGGCATGGCATATGGGCATCAGAGAGGAAAAACAGTTCAAGGAGGGCAGAAGTCAGAAAAAACAAGCAAGCGATCAAGGGACCTTAGTAGCTTCCTTCTGCCACTTTTATACTCTATGTAGGCTACTAGGATTAGGCTGTACCAAACCAATCAGTGGACTGATTCAGTGACCCACCTGTAATGCTAGCACTCTTAATCCTAGCATTGAACCATGAATCAAACATGGTATTCTAGATTCAGCACTTCTGAGAAAGCCCCACCTATGATGGGGAGCATGGAGGAACATGCCTGTATTTTCAGCTCTCAGGAAGCTGAGGCAGGAGGATTGCCACCAGTTTCAGGCCAGCCTGGGCTACATAGAGAGTTGAAGCCTAGCCTAAACTACACAGAAAAACCTTGTCACCCTATATCCTCAAAAGGGTCAGAATTGCATTCTATTGGCAGTGCTGTCCACAGCCCACATGAAGGGACTCCCTGTCTGGCTCTGTTTTGGAGCGACCTGCTCTGGTCCTTTTCTGGCCTGTTCTTCTCCACAGAATGAGGGTATTTTGGGGAACCATACAAAGCCTGATTCTCTCAGGAAGTGTGGGCCCTTGGTGGTTCCAAGGCCCAGAGAGGCTTTGCTCTGGGTTCATTCTACCATGTGTGGAGCCTATTAATGGAGTCTGGATGTGTTGGTTTGTGCAAACTCTGTGTAGGTGAAAGCAGTCTGGGTGTGAGAAGGAGCAGGGAGAGGGAGAAAAGCAGGGTGGCTGTGGGCTGGAGTCTGCTCTTCTTTCACACCACATGCTGAGCTCGGAGGCAGCTGAGAGTTCTAAATTTGAACTTGACCTTTCTGATTGGATTAGCGTTGCATTTAACAAGGTGGAAATATAGAACACACTCACTTATCAAAAGGTTAATTGGAATCAGCTATTTAAGTGCGTACATGTGTAATATGTAGGGCTCTATCTGTGCACTTGCTCTGGGCTCCACAAATGCTATGTCCGAGCCCATTTGAGGAGTCTTTTTTGGGGGAAAGTCCAGACTGTGGCACTTCTGAAATTTCTCTTTCAACTGCCCAGGTATAGAACAGAGTAGAATGTAGAATGTAGGGCAAGCCACAGACCTAGGTCAGGGCAAGAGTTACCCACCCATCCAGGGAATTATTGGTGAAAAACTGCACAATTATATGGAGGTTCATGATGTAGCTCAGTGGTAGAGCACTTGGCTAGCATGGACAAGGCCTGGGACAATCCCTACAAATGAACCAGAATGAAACAAAATGAAACATAAAACACTCTTGGAGAGTTATGAAAGTCATTTTTTCTGACAAATGGCTCATATTTCTTTATGGCAGAGTAGTACTCCATTATTAAGAAATACTACATTTTATGTATCCATTCTTCTTATTGATGGATCTATGAACCACTTCTAAGGTTTAGGTATTCTGAGTTGTGCTGCTATAAACATGGGTCAGCATGGCATGATGTCTTTGGCTCTTTTGGGAAGATATCAGCAAAGGGAATAGCTGGACCGAACAGAACTTTTTTGTTTAGTTTTTGTGAAACTCTCTCTCCTGACTTCTGTAGTCTTTGTATAAGTTGACATTCCCACCAACAATGCAGAAGGGTTCTTTTTTCTCCTGAAGCCTCATCAGCGTTATTATTTTTTATTATAGGCTTTTTTGGGAAGCTCAATTTATTTTAATTTGAATTCTCAGATTGCCAGACATGTTGACCATTTTAAATGTATTTTTGAGCATTTCTATATCTTCTGAGAAGTGTTTATTCATTTAAGTTGCCCAATTTTTGATTGTGTCTTTTATTTTTGTGGATTATAATTATTTGAATTATTTGGATAGTTTTTGTTTTGGCATTGAACTTGGGATCTTGCACTTGCTAGCAGGCACTTATGCTGCTGAGCTATATCCCTATCCCCTATGGCATTAGATCGCTGTCAGAGAAATAGCTAACAAAAGTTTTTCCCATTATGTAGTTGTCTCTTCACTCTGTTGATCATTTCCTTCACTGTACAGAAACATTTTAATTTCATATAATATCTTACCGATTCTTTTTTTAACTTAAGGAGAGAAAAAGACCCATAAAAATGACAAACAATTCCAAAACAAGATGATAGGAAATTAACAATCGTTATTATATTGCATATTGTTATATTCAAAGTAGTTTCTTAGACTTCTAGACACAGGTATGCAAAATTAGTCAACCATTATACACCTACACTATTTAAATGACAACCGAATACCCTTCTCTGACAAAACAACAAAAAAAGGGGATTCAAATGAAGGACCATTTTGTATCTGTATATTCAAAACAGTTAGGATAGATATACAGCTGCTTTCTCTTAATTCAAGGAATAAAAAGATTTGTTGTAATAGTGTTTGTGGACAGGATATCATGTCTCCATCTTGTACAATGAATAACCACTAAGACAACAATATGCAGTGTTTTAATTATTGAAACTGTCCTACTAATCGGGTTTGAAATTGTCCCATTGCTATTTGTTTCTAAATAAAATTATTAAAAAAAGAGAAAAACTAGTTCCAGATTGAAAAAGAAAAGGCAAAATTAGTCAGCAATATAAGCACTGTTTCTTTCAATGAACTAATAGGAAAAAGTAATACAATGTTAGCTATCTTATTCTTGATGCTATTTCTTGGTGTTTTTTTTTTTTTTTTTTGTGGAACCGGGGATTGAACTTGGGCTCTTGCACTTCCAGGCAAGTGCTTATTCTACTGAGCCATCTCTCCAGCCCTGTGTCTTATGTAACAGAGTCCTTTTAGAAAATGCTTTTCTGTGTTTATGTCTTCAACAGTTTTTCTCATTTTTCTTCTCTTGCAGATTAAATGATTATGTTTCAATATTTATGTCTCTTATCTATTTTGATTTTATTTCGGTGCATGGTGATTGATATGGGTTCAGATTCAATAATTTCCATGTGTGCAATCAATTTTCCTAGCACCATTTGTTAAATAGGCTTTCTTTCTTCCAGTGCATGTGATTTGGTATCTTTGTTAAATATCAGATGGCTGAATGCGCCTGGGGTTGTTTCGGTATCTTTTATTCTGTTCCATTGATTTACATGTCTGTTTCTGAGCCAATACCACGCTGTTTTTACCACTATAGTTTTGTAGTACAACCTGAAGTCTGGAACTGTGATGCTTCCACATTACTCTTAGTACTGTTTGTGCCATTTTTGATGATTTGTTGCTCAGGATTGATTTTGCCTTTTTTTTTTTTTTTTTTCAATCAGACTTCTGAGTCTCTTCTTGTCTTATAGAAATTTTAGCATTGTTTTATATACTTCTGTGAGGAATGCTATTGGTATTTTGGGTAGGATTGCCTTAAATCTCTAGGTCAGTTTTAGCTGTGTGGCCATGTTGACAATATTGATTCTGCCTATTCAGGAAGAGGGGATGTCTCTCCATTCTCTGATGTTCTTTTCAAGCTCCTTTTTCAAAGTACGATAGTTCTCATGGTGGAAGTCTTTCACATTCTCTTAGGTTAATTTCCAAATTTTTAATTTTTTGATGCTATTGTAAATAATAATATTTTGCTAATTTCTTTCTTGGTGAGTTCATTATTGGTCGACGGGAATGCTACTGTTGTTTATGTTGATTCTGCATTTAGACTTCGTTTCCTAGCTGAGTTTCTCTTGGTGAGATTTTTTTGGATCTTTTATGTAGATGACCAAGTCACCTGAAAATAATGACAATTTGACCCTTTTTTTTTCCTATAATTAATTATCCCTCTTATTCTTTTCTATAGCTTGATTACTCTGGGTCATGTTTTGAGTACCCTAATGAGCAGAAGTTATGTTGTTGCTTATTTTAGAGGTAAAGTTTTCAGACATTCCTTATTTAAGATGCCACTATCAGCAGATTTTTCCAAAATGAAATTTAAGAGATCGAGTTAAGGTCCTTCTGTATTTTCTTCAGCTTTTGTTATAAGTGGTTGTTGGATTTTTTTCAAAGACTTTTTTTTCTGCATCTTTTGAGTTGATCATGATGTATTATCTTTTTGATGATTTCTTGCGTTCTGTTTGCCAATATCTTGCTGATGGTACTTGTATTTGTATCCACTAAAGAGCATATAGTTTTCTTTTTTAGTTGGGTCTTTGTCTGGTTTTGGAATCAGGTGATTCTAGCTTCTAGAAAATAGTTTGGAAATACTCTTTCTATTTTAATTTCATTAAAGAGTTTGAGGAATATTTCACATTTTTTTTTTTTTTTGACAGAACTGGGAATTGTGCTTGCCAGGGAAGTGCTTATTCCACTGAGCCATCTCCCCCACCCCACGACCCCCGAGTTTGAGGGATATTGTTGCAGTATTTTCCCTTAACTTCTTATAGAAGCTAGCACTGGATCCTTGAGATCTTAGGTTTTTCTTAGATGTATGTTGTTTTGTTATTGTCTCAATTTTCCTGTCTGTGTTGGATTACTCAGGTTTTTATGTCTTCGTGGTTTGGTTTGACAATTTGTATGTGTCTATAAATCTGTTCATTTCTTCAAGGTTCTTGGATTTTTTAGGAGTACAATTTTAGAAGAGATTTTGGATTTTGGCAGTCTTTCATAGTTTTGCCTGGGTCACTTCTAGTTGCAGTGCTGTGGGTCTTTTCTTTCCTTCTTAGCTGTTTGGCTAACAGCTGATCTATTCTGTTTATTCTGCCAAAGAACCACCTGTTTGTTTCACTGATTCTTTGTAATTTTTTTTTGTCTCAATCCTACTAGTTTCTACTTTAATCTTTATGGTTTCCTTCCTTGTACTAGGCTTGTATATTTTCCTAGGTAGGATCTTGAAGTATATCATTAGCTTCTTCTAATAAACATTCATAGCAATAAATTTCACTCATAGGAGTACTTTCATTGTGTCCCATAGCATCTAGTATGTTCTATTGAAATTATTATTAATTATTATTATTATTTTGTATTTAGCATAGGGTCTAGATGGTCTCACTAAACAGATTGGGCTTGTAGTGATCCCCCTGTTTTTAGCCTCTCAAACACTGGGATTACAGGCAAGCACTACCATGCCATCTCAATCTTGTCTCAGTGTGCCCTGGGGACGGAGCTGGCATGGCATGCCGGGAATTAAACCCCAGTCCCTGCATTTGCCTAAGAATATCAGGTTGACCCTCATGAAATTATTATTAATCGTCAGGAATTGTTTAATTTCTTCTGTGACTACCCAGAGTGTTTAAGAGCATGTTATTTAATGTTCAGGTACTTGTATGATTTTTGTGGTTACTTTTGCAGTTGATTTCTAGTTTTAGTGCATTATGACCTGATACAGTAAGTCCATGACTTCTCAGTATTCAAATTGCAAACCTTCACAGATACAAACTGACCTCACATTAGGAACATCAGTAGATGTGAGAAAATTGTATAAGTATCTCACTGTCTCTGCTGGATATTGTTGCAGTTGTGTTGCTGTGTTATTTCACAATTTTTAAATATATTGCAGAACTTTATTACACAACATGGATCATTTTTCAGCCCACCCAGTGCTGTGATTTTAAGTGTGTGCCACATCCAGACTCGGTGGGGATGGAACCCTGGTACCTGCACTTGCCTAAGCAGGTGCTTAAGTTTGCTGAGCTATCTCTTTCCCTCACAATTGTTTAAAAGGTGCATATACAAAAACTCGAAGCCCTTCTGCTGTGTGTTTCCTTCCATTTGGGAGGGCCTCACTAAACCTTTGAGTTATAGCACTGAAGTAGCAGCAATGAGCCCCAAAATACCAGTGAATGTGGGTCCAGTGCATCACAAAGTGAAGGGAGGGCTGGAAGTGCTGAGGCTTATCTCTAGAGCAGCACTCAAGTTCAAGTCTGAAGCAGGAGGATCACAAGCAAAGCCCAACCTTGGAATTTACTAAGATCAGGGTCTACAGAAGTGTCAGGGCACTGGGTTTAACCCTGAGTGCCGCATAACACAAATCTCAGTGGAGTGCCCTTTTTACCTTTCGTTAGACCATTTATAGAGGTAACAGTCCAGACTGCCCAAGTGGATAGTTTTCCTTTCTTGTAGCCCTATTACGACCCAAGCCAATTCAATCCTCTCCCTTATACTCAAGGATCAACATTCTTTTAAAAGGTAAAAGCTGTTACAACAGGTTTGTCCTAGAAGTCATGGTTCCAGCCCACCCTTTGTTATTTCTTTATTCAGGATACCAGACTTCTATGGTTCAAAACAAGTTTAAAATTTCAGAAAGAGCTATAAAACCCAGAGGTTTAAATTTCATTTTAAGGGGCTGTGTGTCAAAGGTCTCAACTTGGCATATTCTGATTGGAATGAGATGGTTCAGTCCAAGATGCCTAAATCTTCCCTTTCCAGCCCCACAGAACAGTTATGGGTACATTCTCCTACTTGCTATAAACCAGAACAATGCCAACAGGCCTTGTTATTTATGCTATTTCAACCACCACCATCAGTTACTCCCACCAAATGAAAAGGTTCCACTGGTGCTCTCTCTTGAATATACTTTGAGGGCCTATGCCCCTATTTATTCTTGCAACTTGTCAGATGGGTTCCCAAATAGAGGCAAGAGATGTAGAGATGATGAAGCACCTATACTCAGACAAAAACATGGAAACCATTTGTTAGTATTTTAATGAGCTCCCTGTCCAGAAGCTTCAATCTACCAGGACACAGGCTCCCGCAACACCCTTAATCTTCTCAGCTCTTCTGCTGAAGAATTTGGTTTTCATGATGACAGGATGCTTTGGAAGCTTTCCCTTCCCAAGAGTTTTGTAGCAGCCCTATTGCACTGCATCAATGATGGGAGCTACTCCAGTCTTGTTTTTGGCAGCATTTACTCGTGTCTGCTCACTGACCAGTGCCCACAATTTATCAAGGTTGACAGTTGGGCAGAAGCTCTGGTTTCTCTTTAAGTGGTAATGCCTCGTGCCAACCTTACCAAAGTACCCTGGGTGATATTTGTCGTAGTTGATCCTGTGATGATGCATGGCACCAGCATTACCCCGGCCTCCAGGGTGCTTCCGGTGCTGCTGCTGCAGCCATGGCCGTGGCTCGCATGGCCCTGAAGCTTCCGGGTCTTCCTTAGTCTGGAGGGCACGTTGGCGGCTGAGACAAAAAACTAGGTAGATTTTCCTTGCTCTCTCTCTATAGCTTTTTTTAAAAGAATACAGAATAGTAATATAAAATAAAAAAAAATAGGAATGATTCAGAAGGTCACTAAACAAAATAATATGAATTCAAAAGTGCTTGTTGCTCTGCAACTATGGTGTGCACCATCTCATACTGAAAGATTTGTATCTGGACATAATTTAGTAGGGGCACTACTTTCCTCCTCTGAGTAACTGGATACTTAGCCAGTCCATGGGTCCAATTTGGTTATTATGTGAGGTCCTTAGACCAGGGACAGGACTAAGCTATAGGAGACAGGATAGCTGTCCAGAATGAAGTTGCTTGGAAACAGCTTAGAGGGCACCTCTTCTAGCTGCCAATGATAATGTGAATGGGGTAGTACTAGGAAGCAAGGCGCAGAACTGGGTCGTCTGTTAGGTGGTTGTGGAATCCTGTTATATGCCACGGTTGTTTTAGTTGAACCATCAGGGCTGTGCTATAGTGAACATCCAGACTCTCCACTACTTTCTCTGCCCCTCATAAGGAGTAGTCCTTTCTACTGGGTCCCATTTGTACCATACTGACAGCAAGAGCTGTCTTTTTTTGTTTTGCAAAGGAAGGAAGAGACCTCCAAAGTCCCCTGGATTTAGGAGTGGGATATAGGAGGACGGAAGCTTTAGAGTTGCATATCAAAACTGCCCTCTACTCCCTGAGCAAGAGTTTATAAAGTGTAGGAGTCCTGAGGTGAACAGAACAGTGCTGCTTTATTTGAAATTTTTTTTTACCTCATTCTGTGCCCCACTTAAGGGGCCCAGCCTCATCACTGGCTTGGCCCCATGTTCCTGCCCACTGCTGCACTGCCCATCTGGTGCAGCTCATGACTCCAGGGGCTTCTGGCCATTCAAGCCTTCACCTTAACCAGTTTCAGTTCATCTTGCATACTACTTCTGAGGTCTGTCCAATTTTTCTTTCTTGGCCTCTGTTAAGTTTGTGTGTTCTTTTTCTTTTTTTTTTTTTTTTACCTTTTCCTGTGGAAAACTCAGAGGAAAATCCGTGTTGTTGCTCCCTAGTTTGGGCTAGAATGGTAAGAACTTAGAAACTTTTGTATTTACAAGGCAGTATCATGCTTGAGCATTTCTCTGTAGGACTGCTTTGTGAATATGCTCTCCTTCGTTTTCAGGGGTTTTATCCTGCCTTTTGGGTATTGCCTCTTGGGAGCTAAGTAGAACAGTGAAGATTGACATGTACAGAGACGGATTTGACCTTGATCTACTTTCTCATATCTTTACTGTATACATACATTTTTTTTTTTATCCCAGAAGGGATTATTTGGGTTGTGTAGATTGATTTGAATTATGTATTTTAGAGTTAAGGAAACCAGAGTAATTGGGCCTTGAGATTGTATTGTCTTCTTCCCTTAGACTTGTCCTGATAAGGACTGAGTCCTCTTTGCAGAATAACTCTTCTATCCAAGAGTTATGGGAAATTTTCAAAAATCCAACTTTGGTGGGAATAATTGGGAAGTATCTTTTCCCTTGACTTTAAAGACACCACTGAGAATCTAGAAGGAAAGGAGAGTTTGAGACAATGATTTGGAAACTAGAATAAGAGAGGACAATGGGTCTGCCCACTTATATAGGACACTTAGATCATGAGTTTACTGTTTGTTTTCTTTCCAGCCTATTCTTCTGGTTGGAGGAAGAAGGTGAAGAAAGTAGCTTTTGAGTAAAGGTTAGTTCACATTACTTCCCTCCTGTTTTTTGATTTTTTTTTTTTTTCCTCAACATCACCACCATTAGGGCAATAGTGCTCTGCCCTGGAGAGGTAGAAAATTGCTCTGTCGAGCAGGTGTGCTGAAGGGACAGTACTTTTTAAAGGAGATAATGTTTCCTACAATATAGTTGACAGTGGTTAGAGACTCTCCCTTTCCCTATCTGCCTTCCCTGTAACTTCAGAATTCTTATCTTTCCCTCTTCAATTAATGGTATTGATCACTCTGTAATCTTATTATGTATCTGAGTGTGTATGTGTGTATGGGGGAAAGGGGCTCTAAAGTTTTTGTGGTTTGTGGCTTTTTCCCCATAATTAGTTCCTAATGCCACATGTCCAGGGGCCACTGCCTAGCATTACCGCATGCTGGGGTTATTGGGGGAGGGTAATGTGAAATTTACCACTGCCCTTTATTTTGGAGATTCTTATTTTTGCATGAGTAATCCATCCTATAAAGATAGCTAATAAACTATGTGTTCCCCTTATTCTTATGGCTGCTGGTGTAAATAAACTGCAATAAGAAGATAGCAATATCTTCTTATTGCTAAATGGTAATAAAATTTTAAAAAATGAAAAAAAAAACCCAGAAAAACAAAAGTGATTTTTGTATTGCATTGTGTTACCTTCAAATTAGTTGTTCATCTTATCAGAACTATGCATGCAAAATTGGAAAAATAAAAAAAAGGAAATTAAGAAGAGAGAAAAAAATATTAAAAAAGGACAAGAAAATAAACACAAACATAGGCATTAGCTGCTCTTTTCCATAAACCAGCAGAAATGCCTAGTACAAATATCTTTCAAATATCTCTGAGTTTATCATCTTGTGCTTTAAGCCCATCATTAAGGTTCGAGACTCTCTCATGTCTTCTCTATACATACAATGGACATTTTTATTTCTGGGATTTCTGTTAGGGACCTTTCCATGGAGTTTTGTTCTTTGTTAAATTTGTGATTGATGTTTTGAATAGCTTTGGTCAGTCCTTCTAATTTTTCTTTCTTTTTTCTATATCCACATTGATCACTTTGTTTGGTAGGTCCACTGTGTTTTCAATTATATCATCTTTGAGGTTGCTGGGTTTCTTTGATTTTTAATAATTTCGTATAGTTCTGCCATTTGATTTTTATTTATTTTACATCAGTGCCCTTTGGGTCTGCTTTGGGAGAGGGAGCATCTTTGGAAGCATTTTGTGGACTTCCTTTTTCACATTCTTCTTTTTTTTTGTGCTGAGGTTGAGGTCAGATAGAATGAACAGACTTTGTTGTTGGTATGAAGATCTCTTTAGCACTGTTGTCAACTAATGTAACGTTAGCTTCAGTTGCTCAGAGGTATTGTTAATTAATTCACCTTATTTAGTTTAATTGGATTAGACCCAGTCACTCACTGTGCTGCAGGGAGAGAATTGCTCTAGAATGTAGTGTCATCCACAGGTCCAACCATGCATTCATCACAAACATTAAAACTTGCAGGGCTGGCAAGATAGCTCAGCAGACTCAGCACCTGCTTAGGCAAGCGCAGGGACTGGGCTTTGGTCTCCAGCACCACATGACGCATCAGCCCTGCCCACAGGTGCATTGAGCTGGTGCCCGAGTCCCAGCATTGTGGTGCACGCCTGTAATTCCAGCGCTTGGGAGGCCAAAAACAGTCTGAGCTACATAGGTGAGACTCCGAGCTACATAGTGAGACTCTGTACAAAACACATAACCCTCCCCCCAAAACCCCATTTTGATATTTTCCTCCTTTTATTAGCTCCTTATAGTTTATACTGTTATTGGTGGTTTGTGATGTGGAGTGAGAAGGGAAAAGAGAAAGAGAAGAGGGAGATAAGAGAAATATAAAAACTAGTGAGTGAGATTCTTTTGATGGTATCTTATAGCAAGAATAAAAGGTCAATTCCCAGAGGGTTTAATAGAATATTTAAGGAGGTGAGAAGAGGGCTGGAGGGGGAGAGAGGTGTAGTTAGAGATGGAGGGGTGCTGTGAGGTTGTTAGAACCTGTCCATGTGCTTGAGCTTAGTTTCTCTGAGCCCTCTAAGCACCATTCTGTTAGTGGTTAGTCAGACATGACTATAAATAACACTATGCAAATGAAATCACCGGTCTATTCTGTTTTCTTTTTGTACATAGATATATACCTGATTTTTATGTTTATAAAAGTGGGAGAGAAATGGGGGAAGATGAGGAGTGGCAGGTAATATGAGGAATAATGAAAACAGAATGGGGATAAAAGATTAAAAAGAGAGAAAAGGATGGAGAGAGACTAAATTTGCAATGTTATTATTTTTTTTAGCCACATCCACAGTAGTAATCAAGCTTCAGAAGCCATGTCGAGGCCTTACTTCAAGGCTGTCATGGGGGAAGGATCTTCCTGAAGGGAAGAGAAACATTTTGCTACAATATTTGGGTGACTCATTGCAACCCATAAAATCCTGGCACCTGTGCCCTAGTGAAACAATTCAGTGGACTTGTGAGTGGGCGGGGAGCCAGTCTAGCAGATGGTCACGAGAGGGGGGACCATACACCATAGGAGCATGAAGTGTGCTTGCCCAGGCCGGGAGTCCCTGCCAGAAAGGTTCAAATGCCTGCCCTTGGAGTGGGAGTCTTATTTTTATAAGGATTCCCCAAATAGAAAAGTAATGTTGGGGGGCGGGGGAAGGAAACAACAATAGATTATTTTCCTTTGAGCTTGGACCAGAGAAGAGAGGTGAACCTTAATAAAGGAGATCTTTTGGGAGTTAAGTGATTGGTCAGAAGGCACTCCCACTGGTGCTTTCTCCTTTGGGTTTAAAGTTTTCGATGAAGCAAGACAATGTATATAGTGCGCACGCGCGGAGTTGAATCCAGGGCCCCTTTGCCAATGGTGATGATTTTGGAAACACTTAAGGCTGTAGGGGGCTGGTGTCTATGGCTCCCCTGAAAACAGAAGTTGCAGCAGATCAGCAGGCCCTTAGGCTGAGAGATTCTGGTGGTAAACAAAAGGGAAAAATAAAGGAGTTAGGCCCTATTTATTGGCAGACACCTTCCCCTTTCCTCTTGCAATCTGTAGCCTCCTAATTCAGACATGCCTAACTATAATGTTTCAGAGTGTCTGAGCCTCATGCAATGTTTTTTGGATGTAAAGCTCACTCTATTGTAGACCTTAGCAATGGATACGTTTTTAGAAAAGAAATCTTTAGCTGCACTTGGTCTTCCATAGCCATTAATTAATTTACTCATTTTTAGCAGTTATTCGTTTGACTTCTCCAATATTATAAGTCAATATGTTTTATGTTGGCAGAAATATGCAGATAATTAAAATTAACCTCAGGATCCTAAGCTTTTTTTTCCATTTAGTGAAGGAAGTAAAGTCATATTAAAGTTTATATAAAGCAGGATATGAAAGCACTATATGGAAGTCAGAACAAAATGCTGTGAGGAAAATAGAAAGCTTATTATTAGGACAAGGGAAAGGGACCAGGGAAAGAAGCAAAAAAGTGTGAGAGACACTAGGGAGTGTCAATAAGATCATTGTGTGGAAATGTCACAATGAAATGCATTATTGTGCTAAAATTATATGTACTAAAATTGTAATAAAAATGGCATGGGGAGTAAGGGGCAAAAGAGGAACCACCCATTTACAGTCTATCAGTTGCTTCTGCCATTTTTATAGGAACAGATACTGTTCAAAGTAATGGGGCTGTTACTTCTAATTTTTCTTATATAGTTCAGGTATACTGGAAAATAGTTACAAAGTATGGATAGTCAAGCTGGATGAGATTCCCTTTAACTTTTGACTGCATAATCACTCTTCCTGTTTTGATTTACACATTTCAGTCATTTCTGTGTGTGTATCACTCACATGTAGCAAGTTATAATATTTAACGTAATATTATATTTAATATTATAAATCTTGCCCAAGTCAAAGAAATACAAATCAGAAAAATAAGACAATATATCTCTTGCCTATTGAGTGGATGGGTTTATAGTAATGTCCAGTGGTGAAACCCGATGAACATAAAAATCTCTAGCAGTTGAAGGGAACCTTTTCTCAGGATAATTTGTCAAGGGGCTGAGAAGCTGTGCCCCTCTTCCCTGGGGATTCTCCTCTCACGTTGCTTAAGTTCTAACTCTGCATGCCGGGCAGTCCCTGTCCCACCTCATCAGGCCTTTTTTAGTGTCCACCTAATTGGTTTCAGTGCTGAGTTGTTTATGAAAGGAAAAGAAGAGACAGAGGAAGAGCCAGCAACCTTTAGAATAGAAGAATTAAAAAACTGTGTATTCCAGAAAGAGAAAAATGATTATCTTCAAGTTGACTTTGTTTTTCCACCTGAAATAAAAAAGAATTTTCTAGTCATAAGGATATAATTTCTACAGCCTTTCCAAAACATTACAGCCAGAATTGAGATGAATAGATATTACTCTGCTTCAGTCAGGCAAATCAGTGCCTTTGTAAACAGAAGTCATAATCTGTGGATGGCATCACCAGAAAAAAGGGACTTTCATAATGATAGGGAAGTAATTTCATATTTATTAAGCATATCTTTATTTTTATTTTTACTTATTTATTTTTTAACTTTCTGCAAAGCTGTATTCCAGAGGGGCTCGGTCCTTCTTGGCAGCGGCCTTCCTCATGGCGGCCAGCACGTTGCTCAGCCCCTTACGCTTCCTCTTGGCGCGGATGTGTGTCCCCACCCTTTTCTTGATGAGCTTGAGGGCGCGCTTGTCCTTGGAGACCTTGAGCAGCTCCATGGCGCGGCGCTCATAGGGGGTGAAGCCGCATGCCTCCCGGATCATGTCCCGCAAGAACTTGGTGCGTTTGCTGAGACGTCTGCGACAGCGGCTGTACCTCAGTTTGCTCACATTCTTAGTCACCTTGTGGCTCTTGTTGAGGCCCACGGCCATGGGATAGCAGAGGGCCATGGCTATTCTTCTTCAATGGTTGCTGTGGCAGAAAGCGGCATGTCTTTAATATTTATTAAGCATGATCAAATTTAGAGTTTAATCTGCTGTCGTGAAATAATATTTTTGTTTGCTACATAGAACTAGCCAGATGGATTTTTTTTTTTTTTTTTTTTTTTTTTTTTTTTTTTTTTTTTTTTTTTTTTTTTTTTTTTTTTTTTTTACTAACTTTAGAGGACAAGTTTGGAACAGAATCACTTAAAGTATAAACACTGTGGCACTTACGATTTCCTTTAAGGAATCTATTTTTTTTCTACAGCAGCTCACAAAGATATGAGGCTGTCCTATGTCAGGAAACATATGTCTTATGTATTAGGATGCTGAGGAATGAAACAAATTCAAACAATCCAAATCAAAACTCAGAAATGTAGACATTCTTCACTTCAGATGTGCAGCCCTGCTGCTTCTCCTGTGGACAGCTCCCTGGGATGCGTGGGGTGTGTAGCAACTGGGAAACATGGCAAAGGGTTCTGCCGAGAATCACAGGGGAGACTGCCAGTTCCGTGTGTCACAGTTTAGACCTCGTATGTCCCCCAGTGAGTGAATCACAAGGATGCTCTACTCATCAGAGGATTAATCTGTAGAGGAGTTCAAGAGCTTTCAGGAGGCGGGGCTTGGTTAGTGGAACGGGTCACTGGGGTGTGATCTGAAGCAGTGTATTCTTTCCCTCTCTGCTTCTTGGCTCCTATGCATTGAGCAGCTTTCATTTGCCATTCCTGCCCTGGCACCAACCGACCACGGACTGAATCTTGTGAAAAAAAAATACGTGAGCCAAAATATACCTTTAAGTTGTAGATATTGGGTATTCTGTCCTAGGGGCAGAAAAATGACTGTTTTCTTTCTTTCTTTCCTTCCTTCTTTCTTTCTTTCTTTCTTTCTTTCTTTCTTTCTTTCTTTCATTTTTTTTTCTTTCCTTCTTTCAAACCAAGGATTGAACTCAGGCCCTTCTGCTTGCCAGGGAAGCATTTATTCTACTGAGCCATCTCCCTGGCCCCTTGATGATTGTTTTCTAGGTGGAGAAAATAGCACACAAGTGATAATGGGTAGCGTAGGGGCTCCAGCTTCTCCCAGACTTCCCTTGCTGTGTGTCATCTTTACCATGGTTACATCTAGGCATTATTTGTTTGCTTTTTCTTTGGAGAGAAACACATTCTGAATTTTCTGCCTATATAACAGCATGTGTGAAGTGATGGCTTTAATGGGGTATTCATTCTAGTTGTATATAATTGTTTCATATTAATTTAAACCAACACTCCCTTTAAAATATTCATTCATGTGCCATTTAAATCACATATGGCCAGGGACTGACACCATATATTATATTTTGAGAAACTCATGCTACAATATGCAAAATATTCATGGTTTGAAGTTATTCAAAATCAGGTCATTAAAAAAAAAAGAATTTGTAGTTTTGACCCTAGAAAAAGAGATGACTCTCTAGGATATCCTTATTTTGTCTAAATATTGGAAGCATCAGAAGATTGGCATTTGGCTTTTGCTTCCTGATCCCAAAGAAGCAGTAGAAGATAAAACTGCAGGAGTGTGTATTTCAGAATAGTAGCTAATTCTGAGGCTGCAGTTAGTAACATAGATCTGCCTGTGTTAATTATGGAGTTGAAGAAAGCAACTGTTTTACAAATACAATGCTGTGGTTATGTTTTAAGACAGAAGAGAAGTTTAAGGAGAATGACCAAACTAACACAATAAGTCTCTAGATCTATATTCAAGAATCCACTCAGTTAGGGGTGAGCTTTGGAAAAAAAGATGGGAGCTTTTTCTTAGTATCCAGGAAGACGTAAACTTCTAAAAAAAGAAGACAAGTGGGGTGGTGGTTTGCCTCTGTCCTTTCATCCTTCTCAGTGAAGGGAACACAGAGACCATGCGAAGAAGTGAGCTCTGAGGTTGGGCATGTGCAATGGAATGGAGAAAGAAACAGCAGCAAAGGTGAGAGGACGTTTGTGGGCACCGAGGCGGGAACAGCAGTTTGCAGTGAATTTGTCACCACAAGTTAGCCACTTCTCAAACTCAGAATTTCTGCGTGACGGCCAGAACTACTGGGGGAACTACGCAGGGTTTGAATTATTAGTACCGGTGAGAAGCTGGTGAAGAGGCTCGCAATCTCTGAATTGGCATCTTTCAAGGACCGAGGAGAGAACTGTAATATTATTCAGAATGGGATCTCTCGTGGGGGTGAGCTGTTACTGTCAGTAAATATGTTTCCATAAATATAAATATAAAAAAGGGACTGACTAGTAGGTATTTTTTTTATTTCAAGGGTAACAATCCCTTTTCTGTTTTTTTTTTTTTTTTGATACTGAAAACATTTTTCTTAGTATATCTTTTCTTTTTGACATAGACTATTTTGCCATAAAAAGGTTTAATATGTGTTTAGTAAAATACGTCTCTGTTGTGTTTCATAGCCTTTTAAGAAACACTTAACTTAGCTTTCTTGTGTCACATGGTACTTGCCCTCATTGACTTTATGCTGACATTTTTATATTTTAATTTTTAAAGTGAAAATCCTTAATCTACAAGAAATTTATCTTTGGAGATAATATACAACGAGACTGATTTTTCTCTTTTCAAACTAAACACCACTGATGCTGCCCTCGCCATTACTCAGAGCGGGAGCACACTGGCTCTAGCCCCTTGGGCTGCAAACACCCTCCTCAGCTCACCCTTTGAGCATGCTAGTGTCACCGTCACCTACATGTGCCACAGGGGCCAAGATGAGGAACGGACCATAGGACAATGAATGGAGCGTTTCTCTTCCACTGAATTTGAATACTTCTTTGCTTTATTTTAATTCCCTGAGGGCCTGTAGCGGTTTCTAAATTCTATCTATTCCATTGCATTGGTCTTGCTTTATATTCTCATGAAAAGAGATACTGCTTTGATTACAGTAGTGGGGATTTAACTCAAGGCCCATTCCTGCTAAGCAAGCACTGCTGCCACAGTGCTACATCATTTTTTAATTTTATTTTAAAATTTTGAGACAGGGTCTTTCTTTGCTGCCCAGGTTGGTCTTCAACTTGCAGTCTTCCTCCGTTAGCCCTGGAGTAGCTGCTATTATACTCACATGACACTGCACCTCACTGCTTGTGGTAATTTTACAGTCAGTTTTTATACTGGATAAGAGCAACACTCCTTTATTACTTTTTTGAAAAAAATTGGCAATACTTATATATCTTTTTTTGTATGAATTTAAAAGATAATTCTTTTAGTTTAAGAAAAATTGATATTATAATAGCTGCATTTATATGAAATTTGGAGGAGAAGCATTTTTATAATATTGTTTTCTTATCAAGGAATAAATGCTTCAATTTATTGAGGATTAGATTTTTTTTTTTTTTTTTTTTTTTTTGGAACTGGGGATTGAATTCAGGCCCTTGCGCTTGCCAGAAAAGCACTTATTCCACTGAGCCATCTCCCCAGCCCCGAGGATTAGATTTGAGAAAGTCTCGCTATGCAGACCAGGCATTCACAGTGATCCTTGTGCCTCAGATTTCCAAGTGCTGTGATTACAGGTGTGCACTATCACACCTAGCTCAGAATTAGTTTATATCCACTTAAAAACCACTTTGATTAAACTCTATGATTTCTTCATTTCAGGCATATATTTTTCTTGTTTGTATTTCCCAAGAATATTGTAACATTGTTCAGTTTGTAGATGAAAATTTTGGATGATTTTTATGAATGAATGTTCATATTTAAGAAATTTGATTTTAAATCAATCTTATTTCTATTCAGTTTAACCACATGTTCCTTTATTAATTCTGGTAGGATTAAAGGGAGAGATATTGTTGTGGTCATGCTGCTGTGTTGCAGAGATCTTCTTTACTTCAAAATTTGACCTTAAAGCATCAATTTTGTGACACGTGTAATTACATTTAAGAAGACTACTTTGTCTAATGATGCCACATATGTAACAAGAATATATAAGGAGTTTTGTTGCCCATATAAAGATACGGAGCCCAATCCTTCCTACAGGTGGGCTATAGTAGGCAGCCCAAGTTTGGATCCATCTTGTGGTGAGGAGGTCTCACTGGAAATGCTGAGCAGACTGGTGCTACTTCCATGACCAAAAGGATAATGGGAAGACAGGGATGGAGAGTCATAGACTTAGGGCCAGTGAGAGCTATTTTTGGGTCATCTCAGAATTTCACAGCAATAGCTATTCTAATGATATATGGAGTGGGTGCTGAGAGTGTAGTTTCTTGCATCAGAAATTTGTAGACAACTATACCAGGGATATTCTAGAGATTTCAGAAGACATTAAAGAAATTTGTTTAGACCTCAATACAGAAGGACTGTCTGGACCGGACATTAATAGGATTGTCTATTGTACTGCGATTTGAGCAGATTTTAGATTCTTTTATCAGAGGGAATTCTGTTTGTGGTGGATTAATATGTGAACAACAGTATAGCTGAGCTTAAGTAAAATTTTTAAATGCAGACAATGTTGTCTCAAGAACTCAAGATATTAAACTCATTTGAACATTATAGGTGTTGAGCCAAAAGATGTCTCTTGACATAATCAAGAACAGAGCAGTGTTCTGCTTATCAAATAATATTCAAGAATTTTACTGAGGTGGTGAGGCTCTAATAAGTGTAGAGTGGTGTTTTAGTCGATTTAGTGACCTCTTGCCTGAGTATTTGAATATTTTGAATGAGTATGAAATGCATGTCCTTAGAAAAAGGCACCAAGAATATCATGCCATACCCATATTGCTAGAGAAAGTTGGCTGCAGTTAGGTCTGTGAAACCATGTGCAAAACCAGGGCTGCTCTCAAACCCCTCTGATAGCTAGCTCACTGTTCCCTTTTGGCAGCGAGGGCTGACTACAGCACTAAATACAACATGTTAGCCACTCTATAATTGTTAAGTATTTGCCATTTATTTATTGTGTGGAATCAGTAGTTCTAATCATACTGGATATTAGGACCTTAATGATTTAGGCCATGGCAATAAGGTTGTGATGATAGGTTTGCCATGATAGGTTAATCATTCTTTCCAGTTTTTTTTTTTTTTGTACCAGGAATTAAACTCAGGGCCTTGTGCTTGCTGAGCAGGTAATATGCCACTGAACTACATCCCTGGCCCCATTCTTTCTAATGTAAGGACTTCCCAAATTGTGTTGTTAGATGAAGAATTGCCTCTTCTGTGAAAGTTTTCAATAATTTGTTTCAATATTCAAAAGCTCTTTTTAGGCCAGATGTGGTGGCACATGCCTGTAATCCCAGCACTTAGGAGGCTGAGGCAGGAGGATTGTTGTGAGTTCAAGACCAGCTTGAGCTACAAAGTGAGCTTAAGGCCATCCTGAACTGCATAGTGAGACCCTGTCTCAAAAAAGACAAAAAAAAATCCAAAAGCTCTTTTTAAATTTGCATTGGGTCATAATAAATATTTTACCAGGAGTATGGAGGAGCGTATCATGTCTGCTTTTGTCCGTACGACTGCAAGTCCCTAAAACTTATTATTTTAATTATTGCTCATTGGGTCTGGATGTCCATGCCCTTCAGCAGGTACTTTACACCAACATGCTATAACTGTGGAATTTTGGTTGTGACCATGTAGCATTAAGGTTATGGTGAGCCACACTCATTTTTCTTCTCTTTTATGCTCAGAGACTTCCTTAAGATTATAGCAAATACTTTATTTAAACTCACTGGGGTCACCAGATAAAAATAATTTGAGTTCCAGGACTGATTAAGGCCATACAGCTTTGCTACTTGGTTTATGTCAATAGTTATTAAAATTAATTAAGACCTATGTTGCAAATGGCAATCAGTATCTTTCCCCCAAGTTCTTGACAGAGGCTCAAACATCAAAAAGGCACAGTATAAAAGTTGTTCCTTGGGGCCTAATGTCAGCCATGGTCTCTATTGGAATTGGTCATGTGATTCAAACTGAGACTTCAAGATAAATTCCAACATCAGAACACACGTTCTTCTCAGAGGCACATGGGATGTTCTCCAAAATGGACTGCATACTAGCCTTAATACTCCTAATGAGCAGGTGGACTTCACAGATGGCAGGCACCATGCCAGAAGCTGGATGGGGCTCTTCTTATGTGAGAGACACGAGAAGCAAAACTGTGTGGAAGAAGCTGAGTGTGGAAGGCAGAAGTGACTAAAGGTAGAACTGGGGCACAGGGCAGACTTAGGCAGACCACAAGCAAAGGGACATGTGGAGAGGGGAGCTTTGTGTGGACATCAGGGATGTAGAGGAATCCAAGATGCAGGCAGATCTAAGTCAGAACAACAGGTGGATGACAGGAGGTAATGAACAGGTTTTGCTTCAGGAGTAAACTCAGCGAGGAAGTCCTTCACAAATATTAATTTCATGGAGTCATTGCATTTCTATGTAGCCATTTGTTTTTGAAGGGTGTTGTGGTTTGTGTGCATTTGTCCCCCCAAAGCCTCATGCAGTCATTGAGGTGCAGTTCTACAGCTTGTGATTAATTCATGATCCCAGGCTAGGATTATGGGTCTGAGTACTGCTGGGGTTATGGATGTGAATGCTACACCCAGCTTCAGGTGGGTAGCATGAATGTAACACAAGAAAGACAGAGACAGACTCGCCTCTGTTGCCATTGCTGCTGGTGCTCCTCCCTTTGCTCTCTGCTCTTTGCTGCTGCTATGAAAGGCTGCTCTCTGCCATGTGCCACTCTGCCTTGGAGCCAGCCGAGTATGGACTGAAACCTCCATTACCTACGAGCTAAATAAACCTTTCCTTCCTATGTTTTGGGTGTTGGGTGTTTGTGCCAGCTGTGAGAGAAGAGAAACAGAGACAAAGGGATAAATGCTAGTTATGCTGTAATAAAGATCAGGGATTTTTGTCCTCTTGCTGCAGCATCTTGATGTGTTGACATTTGAACCCACTTCACGTGTATGCAGAATGAAGGCAGGGTTTGGGGTCACGGGCTGTGTCCACACAGGTGACCGCATTAAAGCTCATAAACTACAAGAACTGTTTCTCTGGAGCTCAGAGTTTTATAGCCGTGTTTCTCCCGACCACTTGTATTAGTATCACCTCAGATATTTCTTAAAAATGGAGCGTTTGTCCATTGCCGGTCTTCCGGTTAAGAATCACAAGCGTGGGAGTATAGGCTGGCTGTGGCGAAATCTAAGCAAATTCTTTGGGAATGTCATCAGCATCCTCAAGTTTGAGACACTAAGCAAGATAAAGGGTAGTAAATGTGCTTCCTTTTTGTTTAAATTCTTGCTCCCTTACAAACTATTTTTCTTGTTTCGTTCATGTATTTACTTTGTTTATTCGCAGAGATCTATTCTTGGTGATAACCAGGAGGCAGTTCAGTTAATTCCGTGTTCTTTAGTACTTGAAAGAGATGTGAGCATTTGGTATTCGACCTGCACTGCCACCTAGTGAGCATTCGTCAAATTACAGCAGGCTGGGAATCTGCTTTTTGAATCTAGGGAAGCCATGAGAAGGCAAGGTCTGACCAAAATAAATCCTCTTCTGAGGGGGATGTTTAAAGTATCAAATAATTTCTATTCACAATAATCCATATCACCATCAGTGTAACATATGATGTTACAGGTTACTTGGATTTTATATATTTTATGTTTTTTAGTATTCGGATGATAGTTGGTTATAATTAGTTCACAATATTATAAATATGAAAGGTAAGTATTTTAGAAACATTTCATACTTAATGAGTGTGAATATTTTCATTGAAAGCAAATAAAAGCTGTGAATAATTCACTAAATATTTTTATTAGTTAAAAGTGAAAGAAAAATATTAAGATATTAAGAAAAAATTTGAGGGACCTGCTAGATTACAATAAAATGGAAACACGTGAATTAATACTAATATTTATGAATTTTACAATGAATTCAAGTGAATTCTACAAAATGCACTATATTCTTGTAATATGAATATAAATCTTAAAATTTTCTGACCTTAGTGGTTGGTAGAATAAAGTGTTGCAATGTTATGGACCAATATACATAGTATCTTGCAGTTATACAAGAGAATAACTATCATTTTTCATTTAAACTCTGTAAAAATATTTACATTTTTGCTACTTAATCAGATTTATAAAAAGTTATTCTATTAATTTAGTATATGTGAAACATTTCTAATAAAAATATAATTGTATTTCATTGTTCATACATAATTGGGGTTCAGATATTTAGTTGCAAAACTAAGTTTTGCATGACAAAATTCTGTGAAACATTTTTCATAAAACTATTGTACCTATAAGAGAGTGCTTTAGTGATGTCTTCTATTAAGGCATAGAATTGGTTTGATATTAGAAAATTTTTGAGCAAAATAAAAAACAAAAAAGAAAAGGGTAGTAAGGATAATTAAATGAATGACTTCTCTTTTTTAACTTATGTAATTGGTACAGGGTCTTCCTATGCAGCTTGGACTCTTGGTGATCCTCCTGCTTTTAGCCTCCCCAGTGCTGGGATTACAGGTGTGAACCACTAAGCCTGGGCTTGGTGGCTGGCTCAGCTCACCCGGGGCATGGGGTTGGTGTGACAAACGGTACTGGGAATCAAACTGCGGTCCCTGCACTTGCGCTTGCCTAAGCAGGCACTAAGTCTGCTGAGCTTTCTTGCTGGTCCTTCTCTTTGTTGTTTAAATTTTTATTTTATTTTACTTTTTTATTCATTTTAATGAGAAAAAAGGTAAAATAGCAATGAAATAGTTTCAGAACAGTTCAGTAGGATAGTTGCAATAATTACATTGCATATTGTTGTCTTTGTAGTGGTTATTCATAGTACAAGATGCAGACATGATATCTTGTCTGAACAATTAGTACAAACCTTTCTTCTCAGTGTACTAAGAGAAGGCAGCTGTATGTCTATCCTATCATATATATATATATATATATATATATATATATATATATATATTTAACAACAAAATGGTCCTTTATTTGTACTTTTGCAAAGTAAGCAATGCATGATACTATGTTGCCTAGTGACTAACAGCTGTCCTGAACCAGGCAGGATGTTTATCTCAGGGGTGAGGTAGCTTGTTTATTTTAAACACTGAGGTCTAGTCCTACCTACATACATTTGATCAAATTCCTAGCTTCATGGCTCCCAATATAGTCCCCTTTTTTGTGTTGATTTGTCTGAGGTGAGGTTTCCATTGCAGTTAGACAAGCATTATTTGGAGACGTCTTTAAAGGACTTTTTCGGACTTGAAGCCATTCCAAAGATTGTGGGTACTTGAATTCAGCAAAACAACCCAATATAGTCCAATAGTGCACTAAAGTAGTGAGTTATCAGTACAACTGGTGGTTGTCAGAAGTTGTTGACTTGAGCCTTCTATAGCTAAGCAGGTTAGTATGGCATTGCTTTTTATACTGGCCCTTCTCTTTCTTTTGTGGTAATAGTTGATATTGCAGGAATGTAAAAAAGCTCTCACTTGCATGGTTCCTCCTGATGTTTTAAAAAGGAATACATGCTGAGAAATTTGTTTTGTTTACTTGTATACCTATGGCATCTAAAAAATTAGGAACAGTCTAGGTGCTTAATAAATTTTTTGTCAAATAAGTAACTGAATCACAAGTTTTAGAATAGTATGGAAGAGAATTCCTTAATTAACCCTGCAGAGATAATCACTGTTGATTTGCAGTGTATTTATCTACATTTTAAGTTACCTGTATACTATTTTTTGGAAAGGAAGTATGCTGTATGTACGTTAGGGTTGTTTCTATTTAAAAATGTCTGTGCCCATCCTTTATACTTCACATATTCTTTTTAATATGTATGGTATTTCATCATTTTTTAATTTGCTTTCTACTGTTTTGTTCACAGCATTTTTTGTTTTATGTGCAAATATGAATTGCATTGTGACAAACATCTGTGTGTGTATATATCTGTTTATGTAAACACTTATATATAAATATACATATATGTGCATATGTTTAACTAGAGTATATATTCCAGAAACTGGAATTGCTAACTCAAAGGGAATGTTTATTAAAATAAGGAATATCATTAAATTTCCCTTCAAAAGTCTATGAGACTCTCTCCTCCCAAAACATAGGTTAACAATGAGTAGTTACTGCAAATGAAATAGAAATGAATGGAATGATTATTTAACCACATGAGTGACATTTCAAATTCAAACATTCCATATTAAGAAAAAAAATCTGATAGATGCTTAGCCACCTTTATAGAGATTTACAAAATTATTAATTTTTTGTGGTGGCGAAACTTTTAGATTTGTGTTATGATTAAAACTCCACATTATCAACAGCTTTTGGTAGTCAAAGTTTTAAGTAACATTAATTTGAAAATTCTAAAACATAAAATATTGATTTTCTTGAAGATTATGGTGACTAACCTTGCACATCAATTTTGCAAATCTAAACTCTGTATAAACTTCATTTTGCAAAGGGCATTTATTTAATCCTTAAACAGATCATTCATTTCATAGGGAAAAGTTAACATTTCATGAGAATAGACTAATTATTAAATAGAAAAGCATCACTTCTGCTCTGCAATATTACAAAAGTCAGTAACCACAGAACATTTGTACTTATTATGCAAAACTAATTTTTTTCTAAAACAGTAGACAAATAATGTTAAATTCTAAGACAAAGGTATAGGCAAAAGAAGACATCCGTGGTGTGCTTGTTTTCTTGGTCTTTCTGGTGAGGGGGCAGCCCAGAGCATTTGTATCTTGCACTGCATAATGAGACCGACACAACGTGGTCGCGGCTCATGTAGAAGACAGGGTGGCATGTTTTCAGTTTTAATGGGGACACTCAGAAAAGTTCCAATTCTTCCTGACATTTCTTATAGCCATGTAAATGTGGTCTATGTTGGAGTCTCTATTATGAAAATAAGAGGCAAGCAAGTCAATTATATTTCAATGACTGAATAGCCAGGGGTCCTCATTAAAATGATCAGAAAGATTGCCGTGTTGCTCTCCTCTCTGTAGCCACTGATTACACCGTATGAGAATGACATGGCCTTTTGGGGAGCAAGCTATAGTGTGCCTTGGTATCTGGAGCTGGAAATTGTTTACCTTCCAAGAGTGGAATGTGTGCCACTTTAAGGGAGAAAGCATTTTTTCTTTTGTAATATGGTGACCTTTGGAACTGTGCATGTACTACAGTTAAGGTTACTTATAAAGGTTTTGATTTGTGCCTTGCTGTAAGAAAGATGCCCATTAATGTGGCAATGTGAGGGCTACTTCATTATATTTACTTCATCCTGGTTTAGTTTAATAGCTTAATAAAACGAGCAGAAGAGTGTGTTTAAGGAACAGTTATGAATTCACTACTATTTAAAAAATCCTGTTTACCTTTTCTGTGTTGTGTGTGTGTGTCTGCGTGTGGGTGTGTACTTAAGGGACGCACACACATAATATTTCTCCTGAAATATTCAGGAGAAGATTCTCACTGAGCTTCTCATTCACAAATAAGTAATATAGTTTAATATTGCTTTACATAGCTTTAAAGGAATCCCATTGCTTGACATTCATATTTTTTAACAGATAAAAATAACAACCTCAGGGTCCCACAGAATGGCTCCTGCAAAGGGTGGCAAGAAGAAGGGTTCCTCTGCCATCCGTGAGGTGGTGACCTAAGAATACACAGTCATTATTCACAAGCGCATCCATGGAGTGGGCTTCCAGAAGCGCTTCTCTCTGGCACTTGAGGAGATCCGGAAGTTTGCCATGAAGGAGATAGACTCCATCATCAGGCTCAGCAAAGCTGTCTGGGCTAAAAGAATAAGGAATGTTCCATATTGTATCCAGGTATGGCTGTCAAGGAAACAGAAAGAGGATGAAGATTCACTAAACAAGCTGAATACCTTGGTAACCTATATCCCTGCTATTACGTTCAAAAATCTCCAGACAGTGAATGTGGACGAGAACTAACTTGGAAATAAACTTATGGAACCGCAAAAACAAACAAAGCTAAACAAAACAAAAAACAAAACAACCAAAGAACAAGAACAACCCCCCCCAAAACAACAACAAAACAAAACAACAGCAACAAAAACAACAGCAAAAAGAGCCTCAGATTTTGTCAGGTGTTGGTAGCACAGATTCCAACAGAACTACACTGTTCAAATAGGTTTCTTGTACTTATTAAACATGAAGGCTTTAAAAAAAATGTATTTGCTATAGGGTCCCACTAAGCAGCTTGGTCCTCCTGCTTTCAGCCTCCCCAGCACACAAATTCCAGATCTGTGCGCCAGCATATCTGGAGCAAGGCCCACACAGCATGCGGCGGTGGGGACTGAATCGCAGTCTCCGTGCTCGCCTAAGCGGGATCTTAGCCCACTGAACTATTTTGCCAGCCCTACCTGAAGGCTTTTGAACCTTCACTAAAGTGAATTTCTAACGTGTGTTTTTTAAATGAAAGAGCTATAACATTTGTAACTAGACTCAAGCTCATGTGATACGGTGACTGAGTTCTGTTCTTTGGTCAAGAAGAAATACTACATTTGCATTTTCTGATATTGTTGATCTTTTCTCAATAAATTTCATATACTATATTTCAATATTTTAATATGTTATGCTTAATGTGCTGTGATAATAAGCATAATTAGAACTAAGAAACAATAAACTTTACAGTTCCATTTGGTGTGTTTCAAATAAGTAAAAAAATTTTCGGTTTGATAGTTACATCTACTGTGTTAAATCACTCTCTTAACATATTTTTTTTGTGTGTAGGTGGTTATATACAGCGATCTCCTCAATCTCTTCTAAACTCCCCCAATCTCTTCTGCCCTGATTGGCCAATCCAACAGAACATAGTTGCATTCATTTATTATTTTTAGGTGGCAGAAATAAAAAAAAAGAACTGGAGTCAGGTTTTCTACTAAATCAGGCAGCAGTGCATTATTACAGTTACCAGAGATAAATGTTCAATTTTTAACATTTTGTATTGGCTATCATAATTCCTTATGATGGGCTTGGGGAGGAGTTATACATTTCAGGTAACCTAAAGGGTTTTGAATTGATTTTCTTACTCTTAGTCAAAGCAAGTGCAATCTAGGAGCTTTTAATATTGTAATGTTATAATTTTTCTTCTGAAAAACCACATTGCACAGTTGACTGATCCATCAAGTAGGTTTTAAAATAATGGTTAGAGAAAAACAGGGCTATCATGAACTCTTTCTCCCCCTTTTTTAATAACTATCTTGACATGTAATTTACTGTCAAAGAATACAGTGGTTTGCAGCCTGGATTAAAGAACCAATTACATGCCTCTCAAATACACTACTGAATTTAGCAATGCCTAGATGTCATAATAATACCATTTTGACTTGTGGTTTTCATTTAATTTGTTGCCTCAACCATGTAAAATGTGAAGAATATCTATATCTTTTCTGAAAAAGGAAATAAAAGGGAATAAAATATGTAAAGTATTAAGATGCATTTCTCTTCTACATTGCTTGTGATTTTTAGGATGCAAATGTAAACATTATTACAGACAGTCAGAAAAGTGTTCCAGGAGCTCTTCATCAAGGTTCTGGCTTAAGTACAAGAAGGGTGGAAGAAAGGCTGGTATTTCCCCAAAGCCACCCAAATGAGGGTGAACAAAGTTGTGTTATCACCCATATTTAGATGCCCCCAGCAAAGCCTCATGTAGTCATAGGTGGGGCTTTTTCAGAGGTCAATGAATCTAGAGTGTGGAATGCTGGGAATTGATTCATGGTGCAATGCTGGAATCAAGGGTGCTAGGATTAAGAGTGTGAGTGTGACCTGCTCTGAGTACCTTGTGTAAGATGTGAGGGATAGAAAGAGATGTGGTTGTCCCTTGCTTGCTTCACTGCCTTCTGCCCCCCATGAACTGTTTCTCTACTGTGATCCCTGTCTGCAGTGCCCCTCTGTCTTGGAGCCAGACAATTATGGATTGAAACTTCCACAAATTATGAGCTAAACAAAACTTTTCCCCTTTAGGTTGGAGTGTCATTTATTTTGGTATAGTAACAAAAGATACACAACTAAGACAAGTTGGATCTAAGGCAGACTGAAGGTTCTCTGGCTGAGGATCTAAAGCTGCATTTCATGACACACTCGTGTACTTCAATCAAATTTTAATCAGTGTATGAAATGCATTATAGCCAAATGCATATAGGATGTGGTCAGTGTCTTATATATCAGAAGAAGTATACACTGAAGTGGTATTTAGTTTGGTATGCAAGATAGTGAAAGCAAAAATAAGAGATGTGATTTAGACATAATTCAGTCCCAAATAACTGAATAAAATGCATGTTTAGGCACTGTTATGATGTTACATTAATAATGTATATAAGCATTGCTGGTTTGTTTACTGCTGCTCTGAGATACTCAATACCTTTTTTTTTCCCTTTTAGCAGTTTTAGTACTCAAAAGTACTATGGACATCAAAAGATGGAGAAGCATTGATCCAGTATGCTTCATTGCTATAATAGAAGTCATTTTAGGGTGGAAGCACTCTTTTATAATGATACTATCAAATCAAGTTTTGAAAACAAATAAAAAGATTTCTGATTGTAGGACTTCTTAAAAGTTTTAATATTCTAGTACATTCATTTTAAGTAAGATAATTGAATTTTTTAAACTTCCTTTTTAAAGAACAAGCACTTTTTGGCACGTAGCTTGGAAAATGGTGGAAGAAGATTGGAAAGTTTCTTTCCTTTCTTCTCTTCTTATTAAATGGGAAAAAACCTTAATATGCCCCATATATCTACCGAGGCTCTTAACCTTGGCCATAGGGTAGAATTCCTTGGTATGATTTTTAAGAAAAATCTTATTGCGGTAAAAAAAAACAAACATGTATCATTAAATTTACCATCTTCACTATTTTACCTATATAGTTCAGTAGTGTTGAGTATGTTTGCATTGTTGTGAATAGATCCCCCAAAATTTTTCACATTGCAGAGCTCAAATTCTGTACCGATTAAAAAGCAAGACTCCACTTCAGTATAAATGCTTCAAACTTATCATTCTTAATAGCTGAGTAATACTCCATTATATAGAAATACCACATCTTTTTCAACCATTCCTCATGTGATGGACATCTTGGTTGTTTCCAAGATTTTGCTATCACACATTGTGCTGCTATAAACATAGGTACACATATATCTCTATGATACAATGTTTCCAGATCCTT